>APFE031299820.1:11282-31098 GCA_000404065.3 Pinus taeda | reverse complement strand
TAGAGGAAGTAAAACTCATTTATATCATATTTTTCCATGGCGTTTCATTGGAAATTAAAAGGACCAAGTGATCAATTATTTTTTTGGTTCCGTGTAAATTTTAAGCAATTTTCTTGTTTAAAATTACAAGGAACACTATAAGACATGCAAGAACTATGTAGTTATTTTAGACCATGCTTTCAATGGCATCGAAGAGCTTTGTAAGAACATTTAAAAAATGCTTGATATCTTTGTCGAGGATGAACCTTCTAAAAAATTTCTTGCTAGTAAAGGTGCTTTGATTAGATTTGTTTGCCTCATAATTGCACACTAAATAGTTGGATACAAAACTATTGGAAAAGGAAGTGGATGTTGATTAAGCAACTCATGCATTGTTGGGAACCATTAGTGATCACTTTGGCTCTCTTAATTCTGAAAGGTGGGTTAAACATTGTCTCTATGTAGCTTCACGCTTATATGATAAAGTGATTTTTATACATGAGAAAAAAATTGGGATTGAGTTTGGTTCTAGAGAATTGCAAATCTTGAGAATTTGAAAGTTGTGATGACCTTGCAAGGTCATACTGCACATGTGGTAATTTTATGTTAACATATTTTGACTTCTTTAAATATTCAAAATATTTGAGTATGGTTTTACAATCCAAAAGTGTTAACTCGACCTTATTTTTGGTTCATCGTAAGAGGGTATATGGATGAGTGCTAGCATCCAAATATATTGGGGCTATCTTGGTTTTTGAGAAGAAAATTTCTTGTGATGTAAATGAATAAGAAAGAAAAAAATCAAGTGGGTATATTTGGTGAGATAAGTTGGGAGGCCGTGTAAATGACATAGTTCATAATAGATTCCCAAATTCCATTTGTTGGACATATCTCACATTTTTGGTGGGTATGTGGATATACCATGCAAAAAGGACATTGTGGAGTACAATGAGTTAAGGGTGGAATTATTTTATTTTTTGGAGTCACAAAGGAAAAGAAAGGCCATGATACAACAAATCAATTATTATGTTAATAGGAGGTTTACTCCTTGTGGATCCCAAGTATCATGACATTTTTGGGCATGTTACATACGCAGATGTATGGGTAAACATAGCATTTTCTATGATGCAATTTTTCACCCAAGTATGATAGATTATTTATTATATCTTGTCTGTTTATTTCCATTTGTTATCACAAGTTATCTAGAGCCTCAACATTTTAGCATGTAACTTAGATGGCATGCAACTTAGAATGTTTCCTTGTCCCACACTATTCTCTTTGGTGTGTTCTAGTTTGGTAGGAAATTCCCTAGTGTTCTAATTCCATCTCGTATTGTTTTAGTTGTAGTTATTTCCTTCATGAGGTTGCTCATATTGTTCTTGTCGCTCTTGTTCCCTCAACATGCTAGATGTGTGAGCTTCCCTTAGAGATCCTATTGTGAGTTGTTAAGTGATATGTATCAGTAGTTATACCATATTAGCATCAATAGACCCTTCCCTCTCCTTTTTCGATTAGTTGAAGTCAAATAAAAATATATTTGTATTTTTAATAACACATTACAAAAAGTAGGGGCACATGCCACTAGTGTTAGAAAATGGATGGTAGAGATTTAATTTTAATCCAAAAAATTTAATAGTGGTCAAATATGAAGCTTTGAGATATATCTCAACGTAGTTATGTAATTTTTACTTTTCACTTTAATTAAAAACCAACATAGATCCATCTTAAGCTCCTCTATGAGGCAACCAAACTTGTCAAATTTCTTTACATATACATTTATTTTAAAGTGAGAAACTTGAAAATTGGTTTCCACATAGAGAGATTTGGTTAGTGTGGACTCTTGGTAGGTTTTGAATTAACATGATTCTCTAATTTGATTATTATCTAGGCCATTACAATATCATGAATTAACATAGATCTATGTTGGTTATTATGTCACTAGGTGTCCATATTTTTATTTAATTATTAATAACTATTAGGTAGATGATAGAGATTTAACATGCACACAATACTCTAGAATATTCTTAGTAAGATACAAATTTTACTTATGCACATTTTTTCTTCTTGATTAAGTTAATTGAATTATATTTTTTTAACATGTAGTATTGATAAGTCATAGTATTGAAAGAGTATTATAAATTAAGAAACATAGTAAAACTTTATAAATCTCCATCCCATCTCAACCGCACACTTGTCCCATATTTTTAAATATATTATTATATTTATTTTATATAATTTTTTTAAATTAATAAATAATAACATTTGAAAACTAAATTAAAATTAATTAAATAAATTCAGAATAGATTATGAGAGATTCTTCAGCGTTAAATTCACATAAAATTCATCTTGCCGACGCTTTGTTCGAACGACCAACTAGTGTGCCAGGACTATGAACCACACTAGTTGGTTCAAAAAGCGTGGCAAACTGAAATTTATATGATTACACTGAAGAATCTCTATAATTTTGACAAAATGGTCCACAACAGCCTTAATTCTTACTATTGAATAAATTGTCATAATATAAATTAAATTTTTTTTTTTAAACAGCAATTATGTTTTGTTTTTTTTTTCTTTAATTTTATATATTAATATATATTATATATATATTATATTATATATTTTATAATTAATAATAATAATAATAATTAAAAATTAAAAATTTATAAATAGCTGGGGTAGTATGCAATTGAGTTGAGTTCGATTATGAAAGCATGAACCCACATATCCACAATAATTGAGAGGTCGGTACTCAATGGACATTAGAATAATAATTATGGTAAGGCAAGTATAAAAGTGAAGAGATAGGAAGATCGGAAGGCATTAGAGCATCTTGCATTTTTTCTTCCGCCTCATTTCAGGTATCGTTGGTCGCTTAATATTTGAACAATTGAAGTGTCGAAATGGAAGGTCAAGGAAAAACAGGATCAGGACGGAGGAGTCGAAGTAGAAATTCTGACCGTAGAAGTAGATCGGATGTCCGTTCCTTGCTACCGAGTAGTGATAATCGGTGCGAAGAAATTTGTAGTGAGAGAGAAGATATTGTAGCAGAGGGTGCATTGCCAATTGCTCCAGAGAATCAGCAGACTATAGAGGAAGCTGCTGGGATAGCGAATGACAATGACGTACAAGAAATTCAAGGAACTCTTGTTCGAGAACCAGTGGACCAGCAATCCCCTGTACCAACACATGCCTTGCCTCTTGTTTCAGAGAATCTGTTGGCAGTAGAAGGAGATATCGAGATTGGTAATGAGGAAACTGTTCAGATAACCCGTGATATTGGGACAGAAGATGTTCCAGAAGAGCCAGTGGACCAGCGGACAAACAATGATAATGATGAGACAGAGAATGATGAAACTAGAAGTGTGGATGATGAGGTAGCAGAAATACTAGGTACTGAATTTCCTCATCTCGTTGCAGAACAATCAACAGAACGGCAATATACTGAAGAATTATTACGTCGTCACGTTGAGAGAAGAAGGGAGGTACACGCTGCAGCGCAAACCGGTTGGGAAATTAGTGATGCGCTGATAGCTATGGCTGATAGTATCGGTTTACGGAATAGGCTGGCAAATCTGTATGCTTCGATACTAGAAGGTCATGAGCTGGCTGATGATGAATTATTAGTCCGTTATCAGGCTGCAAATAGAAGGACACGGGCTCTTGGCGAATTGTGGGCAGAATCTAATCGCGAGGTAAACGCTCTGATTGAGCGCGCTCAAAATGAGCGACGCAGATTTGAGCGACTCAAAAGAGAAAGAGCATTGCTTACCATAAGCATTTCTGAGCCCCATATAAAAAATATAATACTATCACTTCATGCTGTCCAATTTGCACATTCGATTTTAAATTGGATGAAGAGGCATCTCAAGTTCAGTGCGGCCTGCATTTCAGAATGGCTGGATTATAACAATACCTGTCCAGTCTGCCGATTCCAAATGTAGATAGTCGTCGTGAGTGAACCTAATAGAAATATATATTTAAATTGGATATTATGGAGCTCCACCTATTCTATATATTGTTAGGAAACCATGTTTTTTTCCTAAATTTTCTCCTGGTTTGAATTTGAATTATTGTTAGGAAACAATGGTTTTTTTGGCTAAATTTTCTCCTTGTTTGAATTTGAATTAGATTGGTTTGTTTTTTTCTCGTAATAAAATATTGTTCTCAATTGAAATTGGATCATTTAAATTAATGTTTATTTTCAATGTAAGTTCGAGGTTCATGTTACTTATTTTATTTCTAGACTATGTTTTCTTTATGGTTTTAGTGTAGTTTGTTTGTAGAGAGACTAGAGATTTCTGGTCCAGGCAATAACATTCTATTACATCTTTGAAATCTTATTTATTGGTTCTATGTGATTGCATTACCATCTCTTATTAAACTGTGTTTGAAATATTTATTCAAGAAAATTTCAAAACATTTCATTGTTTCATGATAAAATGTTCATTTTTACATTCTCTTATATGTTTGTTTTCATTATGTCTATTGAATCAAATTGTTTTCAATAGGTTTGTTTTGAATATGAGAGGTTTCTAGTGTCTTATTAATTCAAGTGGAAGAGATCTTCCTTACATAACATTAGGTTATGAAGTGATACTAGACATAATTAAGCTTTGGGCCATAACCTTTTAGAAACAACAACCAAAACTAAATGATTAGTTATAAAGAATTATAAATTTCACAAATATAGTAAATCAATATTAAGTGTGATTTATGGCCTTAAATGAGCTTTCGAGGGTAAACTATGAAATGCCACATAACTGAAATTAGATGTCAATAGAGTGTGTGAGGTCCAATTATTAGATAGAGTTCTTGAGAAACTACTCCTATAACATTAGAGTTAAACATGAGGCAGGGGAGGTCATGAGGTCATGCTAACAAGTGTACTATCCACCTTGCAATTCAACATGGCTAGGTTTCAAGAATACCTCTCCACTTTTCCCATTACATATCTAAATGGTGCTTGGAGGAAAATTCTTGTAGTGAGTTAATCTAATAGAAATATATATTTAAATTTCATATTATGTTATATTTATAAAAGTATGTTATAATTAATTTCGTATATATTTGGTTGAGTTGTATTTTTGCTATGTACTATGTGTCAAGTGCTAATTAATACCTTGCATTTGGGATTTTTAAAATTATGAATTTTTAAAATATTACATAGGTTTCCTATGTACATGTCAATAGTCTATTGTGATGTATTATGACCTATAGTTGTAAAATTAACTATCTAATAATAAGACATGTGTAATAGTGATTTTTTATTATTAGATTATAAGCATTTCTGTTATCTTAGTAAATATAGTTTTTTTTGTGTGACAATTCTATAGTTAGACAACTTAATAACTAAATATTTGAAATCAACATTACTTTATGGTTCATTATATTCCATTTAATCTAATTTTACTAGGATGCTTTAAATTATTTTCCATTATGTATCCACTCAAATCCTAGCGTTGTGGGAGTATGGTGTTATGTTACACTAGTGTAACATTATTTTTCATTTGTAAGCACACTCATAATACAATGCACTAGGAAAAAAAATTGAGAGCATCATCACTATTTGTTCACTAAAAATAATGATAATTGATTATTGTATTTTATGAAGGAGTGATGAATACTCTCTCGATAAGTAGAAATGAGGAGCCATAATTGTATTTTATGGATTGATGATTACTCTAGCCATCAAAAAAACAACCAAACTCATAAATATATTTATTTTCCCATTTCCCAGGACATGAATTTGAAAAGTTTGCATTTTCTTATTATAAAAATCTTTCAACATGAGGTGATATCCTTTGAATGTGGAGTAATAGAATCATCATTTTTTTGTTTCTTTTCTCTATTTGATTAGAACGTGTATGAGGATATCTTTTGGTATTGATTTTATATGAAAAATACCTTAGTGGATTTTTGGGCTTATTTTCTCTACCTATACATATGATCTTGATCTATAATTATTCTTTGTATTATTTAATTTTGAAATTGTATATATAGTATCTATTAATTAGGGAAATTGAATTAGGTTATTTTATAGAGTCAACTTCCCTCAACAAAGGCATGTCTGCCTCTAGACACTTCTCTTCATTGAAATCATGTCTCCTCATTTCAAAGAGTTAGGTAATATTATAGTCCACAAGTTGCTGTAAATCACAGTGATATTTTCAGCATACTTTTTGAGATGCATTCAAATACGGATTACAATGGAAAATAAATACAAGAGTGATAGTGATAGTGATGTGAATGGTTTGATGCTATTTCAATGAAGATATTTAGGGGTACCAAAGAAAAATAATTTTGGTGCTAGTGTAAACATAGTGTAGAAGTCTTCGTGTTTGCACAGATTCGGTACAAGCATAGTGATGAGGTGTGCTATCAGAGTGGACAAATTTGGGTGCTATCTTAGGGAGTAAATTCGTTATTATCACAGTAAAGACGATTTGGTCCTCCCTGCCATCTTGTATGCTATCTCAAGATACAATTTAGGTTGTTGCCTATTTGGATGCATGATTATGGTATTGATTAGGTGCTGACATAGGCTTAATTAAATAAAATTAGTAACTTCTAATAGCTTGGTTAGTTATGTTTTGGATGGATCCTTTGATGGGACTTATCTTATCATTTACTCATCTGATTATATACTCTTCCTAGTTTTTAGACATCTTTGTGTGTATTTCCCTAACAACATTTGTATTTTCTTCAAGGAAAAGTTAGATCCCATAATATGTTTTTGTTAGATCTACCTCTCTCATCATGGGTGAATGGACTATTTTATTTCTTTTGGGTGTATTCTTTGATGGAGGTCCAACTCTATTCACACTATTGCTAGGGAAACAAGGCTTTGGTAAATTAGGCTTCCCATGTTATAGTTGGTAATTAGGATGTACAGCTTTTCTTAAGGCCATCAATATTTTGTAACGAGCCATATTTTTAGGGAAAATTTAGTAGGAAGTACCTTTCTCTTTGGATTTGTTCCCATGTTCAAGGGTGCCCTCTATTTTGGGAGAATTGTTTGAATGCCAATTTTGGTATTATGCATGATTATGCCGTTTGGAGTAACTTTGTTACTAGCTACAATCCATGTAGGGGCAACTAATACTTCTGAGTACTTTTGTTATCATTTCCAAAACATTATGAGTACTTTCTATTATTTTACTAATAAAAGTATATTGTAGTGAAATCAAATTCGATCATTTGAATTAGTGGTGACATAGTATTAGTATAATAAAATTAGGAAGGCTTAATAAATTGGTTAGTTCTATGGGTGCACTTTGAAGCCTTGATGGCAAAACCTTTATGTTGTAGATAGGATTCCACAACCTCACTTTAATCATCCTTTGAATCATAGTATGAAAGAGACTAAAAAATTATTGCTTTATTTGGTAGATTTCAAGTGCTTGTTGTTCTTCAACTCTAGGAGATCCTACCATTTTATCATAAAATGATACCAAAGGAAACTATGATATACTCATTATATTTTATGTGACTTAGTGGGATATAAAGCTCTTCACCTAGTATATTTCATTTTGATCTTGTTGGATGTTTTGGGTAGATTTAACTTCCCATGAAGTAGTATATTATAAGGAGCTACATATTATCTTCAAATCATTATTTTTTGTGAGGGTACATTGTGCACCATTGGAAGATCACATCAAGCACCAATAAAATTTCTCCAACTCTTATATGATAACCTCACTTCACTTTGGCACACTCGCAGCTAAAGAAGATTTGATGTAGGTGACTAGGTATTTATACAGCTACAACCATACAAACAAATGTCCATCAAGCAAGCTAAAAAGGATAATAAATTATCACCAAATAATTATGGTCCATATAAGGTGTTGTAAAATATTGGCACTATGGCATACAAATTGGAACTTCTTACATCTTCTCGAGTGCACCTAGTTTTCCATGTTTCATGCTTAAAGAAGGTTATAGGTGACAAGTTCTCAGTTCCAACAATATTGAAAGAACTTGACAAGGAAGGACAAATCATATTGGAACCTGGATGAGTCACACAAACAAAAAGTGGACACCTACGAAATTGATCAATTTCAGACTATCCCATTAAGTGAAAGAACTTACATGCTACAGATTCCACATGGAAAGATGAGAATTTTATACAAAAGCATCCAGGACTAATCAATTGTTGATGAAAACACTTTTTTAAAGGAGAGGGGCATGTTAGGTCCCTATAATAATAGTTTATTTCCTTATTATTATTTTCATTGTACCCCTTATAGTTATTGTTGTGCCCATGTTGTCCCCATATGCTTACTATTAATGTGTGCCATAGAAGCCCACTATTGTTATTTTTGTGCCCTTAGATTATTATTGTTATGTCGGCTTTGATTATATTATGACCCCTTAGACTCTTATATATAGAAAGGAGGTCTTGTCATTTTTATGATCCAAGAATTGTTCATTTGCATAATGTAAAGGAGGTTTCCCCCTCAAAGAGGGTACATTTTAGTCGTTGATCTATCTTTTTCTTATATTTTGTGAGTTTTTTGCATAACATTTATGATATTCAAACTATTTGTTTTCATTTGTAGTGTTGCTCCACTACTATGAGGTATCCACAGTATGCTTAAGGAATCACTTTAAGAGCACAGATGCTTCTTCAGTTCTGGTGGGCCTCAACAAAACCCCGACGAAATTGCTTGCTTCACCTCCCTACATAGGAAGCCTTTCTCCTCTTTAACCCTTTATTATCCATTTTAATATAACCGAGTATTGAAACGTATTATTCTCAATAGGCCAAAGAGGCATCCCAACTTATTAAGTGCAGAGTAGGCTTCTCCTTCAGAGAATAATAATAAATTTCGCTTTCATTGCTCCTTATAAACCAAGATATATTGATTCATCAGTCCTTTTTTTACTTTAAAAAATGTGGTGTTGATGTATCTAGATATGGGTTCTCATGTGTTTATATTAAAATTTCTCTCGAGTCCTTGATTTTTAATCAAAGAGATGCAGTGATAATGTATCTAGATATGGGTGTTGAGGTTTTCATATTGAAATTTTCTCTTTGTTTGAATTAGAATTAGATGGGTTTGTTCTTTTTTTTCCTTATAGTGAAATATTGTTGTCAATTGAAATTGGATCATCTAAATTCATGTTTCTTTTCAATGTAAGTTTGAGGTTCATGTTACTTATTTTATTTCTAGAATATGTTATTTAACACATAGTGACCTATGCTTAATAAACTAAAATTAGCAAGGTTTAATAACTTGCTTAGTTTTCTTTATGGTTTTGGTGTAGCTTGTTTGTAGAGAGACTAGAGATTTGTCCCCTAGGCAATAACATTATCTTGCATCTTTGAAATCTTATTTATTGGTTCTATGTGCTTGCACTACCATTTTTTTTAAATGGTATTTGAAATATTTATTCAAGAAAGTATGTAAACATTTCAAGGTTTCATGATAAAATGTTCATGTTTACATTCTCGTGTATGTTTGTTTTGATTAGGTTTATTGAATAAAATTGGTTTTAAATAGGTTTGTTTTGAGTATGTGAGGTTTATAGTGTATTATTAATTCAAGTGGAAGAGATATTTCTTACAAATCATTAGGTTATGAAGTGATATTGGACTTACTTAAGCTTTGGGCCATACCCTTTTAGAAACAACAACCCAAACTAAATGATTAGTTATGAACTATCAGAAAGCTCACATTTATAGTAAATCAATATTAAGTTTGATTTATGGCCTTAATGAGTTTTGTAGGGTAAACTTTGAAATGCCATAGAACTGAAATTGGAAGTCAATAGAGTGTGTGAGGTCCTATTATTAGATATTGTTCTTGAGAAATAGCTCCTATAACATTAGAGTTAAACAGGATGCATCTTAGGTCCAGTGACATGTGTGCCATCCGCCTTGCAATTCAACATGGCTAGGTTTCATGAATACCTCTCCATGTGAGTTAACCTAATAGAAAGATATATTTAAAGTGCATATTATGATATATGTATAAAAGCATATTATAATTAATTTTGTATATATTTGGTTGAGTTTTATTTTTACTATGTACTATGTGTCAAGTGCTACTTAATACATTACATTTGGAAATCTTCAAATTATGAATTTTTACATGAGTGTTTGAACAATATAATTACATAGGTTTTCTAGGCTTTCTAGGTTTTCTAGGTTTTCCCTGTAATAGCGATATTTTTTATGTTGAAGACATTAAATAATAAATGGTATGAAACCCATAATTATTATTTTATTTCATATTAGATTATAAGAATTTTTTCTATCTTTAGTAAATATAGTTTTTCAAGTGCCACAATTCAATAGTTAGACAATTTAATTACTAAATATTTAAAACCACCATTATGGTATGGTTCATTATATCCTCTTTAATCTAATTTTTCTAGGATGCTTTAAAGTATTTTCCATTATGTATCCACTCAAAGCCTACAGTTGTGGGAGTATGGTGTTAAGCTACACTAGTGTAGCATTATTTTTCATTTGTAACCACACTCATAATATAATGCACTCTGAAAATAAGATTGAGGTCATGATCACCAATTGTTCACTAGAAATAGTGATAATTGGTTATTGTATTTTATGAACGATTGATGAATACTCTCTCCATAACGAGAAATGAGGATCTTAGAAGACATTAGACAAACCATTCCTGTTTTTCTTTCTTATAACCACCGTCACCCAGTTTAGACTACTCCACTTGATGGTGTACCTGTTTTCGCTTTCACTTTGGTTCTAACTACTCCCGCATCCGATGTGGACTACTCTATTTCAACTAATCCCCTCGTTGGTACTGCTACCACTCATATAGTGTCTCACTTCAATATCTCCCTTTACAGTAAGAGAACCGAGACACAAGATACATTACGCAGGCATACTGAGTTACAAGCATAACCCTCTCATGTGCTGAACAACAAGAGCTAAGGAAAATCTCTAAGATAATGGAAATGAGACCATCGTTCCTCATGGGACTCCTACACCAAACATTGTGAGGTCTAGTAGGGACTTCATATGTGAGATATCCACTTTGTTGGTGGGTCCATGTAATATCACTATATAAATGGTACTAGGGAGAGCCTCTATACTACATGCATGGAAATTTTGTTAAGAAATGATAGTATTGGAATTTTAGTGTAATGTGTTCTCATATAATTGTTATCTTGACTTGGTTTTAATTACTCCTCGACAATTTCTTAGAGACCTCTTTATTCTTTTGTTAACAAGTAATATTGCGCAAGAGGCAGCTTGTTAGCTTTTATTATATTTATTCCTATATCTAATTCCTAACCTTGTACATTTTCATTCTATTATTTTGGAATGTTATCCATCTTATCATTTGTGCCTTCTAGCTTCCCCATATTTGAGTGTATTTTCCTAACTACATTTGTCTTTTCTTCAAGAAAAGGTTATTGTTTATAATATCGAATTTTCCACGTTCATCCTAGCTCTACCTCTACTATCCTTATTGTACGGAGTATTTGATTTCATTTTGAATGGATTATTTGATGTAGGTCCACTACTATTCTGAGTATTGCAAAGGAAACAATGTTTTTGGTAAATTAAGCTTCATATGTAGTAATTTTTGTACCATAATTTTTTTTTAATAGCCATAATTTTTTAGCAAAATGTCATAGGAAGTCCCTTTCTCTTTGGATTTTCTAGCATGTTCAATAGTTCTCTTGATTAAGGGAGAGTTCTTCAAAGGATGATTTTGGTCATATGGATGGTTATGCCTTTAGGAGGCACCTTTAAACCTCTAACTCTTTTATGAGTACTTTTATTATGAGAGCCAAAACCTTATGAGTACATTTTATTGTTTTCATTATAAAAAATGTTGTTCTCGAATCAAATTGGATCATTTGAATTAGTGTTTCTTTTTTATGTAAGTTTGAGGTTCATGTTCTCCATTTGGTTACATGATTATGGTATTTAATAGGTGCTGACCTAGGTTTAATTAAATAAAATTAGGAAGGTTTAAAAGATTGGTTAGTTCACTTTTCTATATATTCTTTGATGGGACCCATCTTTGACGGGTACGATCATTTTTGGGAGAATTCTTTGAATGCCATTTTTTTTATGGATGATTATGCCTTTTGGAGTAAATTTGTTAGTAGCTACAATCTATGTAGGAGGAACTAATAATTTTATAAGTACTTTTGTTTTCAGATCCAAACCATATTAGTACTTTCTATTTTTTTCCTAATAAAGCCATATTGTCCTGAAATCAAATTGGATCATCTGAATTACAGTAGTGACATAGGATTAGTAAAATTCAATTAGGAAGGTTTAATAAATTGGTTAGTTCTCTTTTAATGTTTGTGTGTAGCTTCCGTGTAAATATATTAGATATTTTTCCCATAGCTACTTACTTCATTACTTTTTCTTATTAGATGATATATGAAATATATATGCAAAAAATCTTCTAAACATTTTAATGTTTCATGACAAAATTATTTTTTGCATCATCTTGTATGTTTGTTTGAATTAGAATTTTTGAATTACTTTGTTTTTGAAAATGTTTGTTTTATTATGTGAATGCTTTACTTTCCTATTAATTGAAGTGGAAGAGATCTCCCTTATGGTCCCTACCTTGGATTCATAGAAAAAAAAAATCAGTTGCCATTGATATTTACATGTATTTGGATTATGAAGAGTCATTGTACATTATCAAGATTTGTATCAAACCCTTTCAGCAATAATGAGCCAAAATAAATGATTAGTTATAATGAATTAGAAATTTCACATTTATAGTAAACCAATATTATCTAGCATTTATGGCCTTTTATGAGGCTTGGAATGTAAATTGTGAAGTGCTACAAAATGAAAAGTAGAAGTAAATATAGCTTGTGAGGTCTAATAATTGCATCAAGTCCTTGCTATAAAGTTGCCTTAACATAAGAGTTAAATGTGATGATACATTGGATGAATGTGTAGTGATATATCTACTTTATTTGTTTCTTTTTTCTATTTTATTAGTGCATGTATTTGGATATACTTTGGTGAAAATCACTATGAAAAATCCCCTAGTGGAGTTTTCGGCTTACCTTATATACCAACGCATGTGATCCTAATATAGGGCTATTCTCCTTCTTGTTCAATTGTGAGGTGGTAGCTTTAGTATCCATTAATTATGGAAATTGACATAAGTGATGATAGGTGGGAAGTATCTATAATACTGGAGACATCAATTACATCACTATATTAATGCTCCTAGGGAGAGCCTCTATACTACATGCATGTGCACTTGCATTGATAAAGGCTAGTGTTGGAATGTTAGCATAATTGATTCTCATATATTTGTTAGTTGGGCTTTCGATATAATCATCATTGGCCAATTTTTGGATGACCCCTTTATCATTTTGTTTCCTTGTAATATCTTGTTAGAATGATTAGGGTTGTTCTCTTTTATGTTATTGTAGTTGGCCATATGGTGTTTTTATAGACAGTTCTACACCACTGTGGCTAAATAAAGGAATTATTGGTCCCATTGATTATGAAACATTCCTCGATAAGAGGGAGGGGAACCATTATATATGTGAATAATATATCTTGTTTTGGATGAGATATACACTATAGGCTTAGGAAGGATGATATTCAGTTATGAAAAAGACTAGAAAGTACTGTTTTATTTTGTAGAGAGGAGTCCACCACCTCATTTTAATCATCTTTTGAATCATAGTATAAATGAAACTAGCAAGTATTTATTTATGTGGTAGATTTCAAGTGCGTGATGTCCTTCGAATCTAGGAGATCCTTCCATTATATCATCAAGTACTAAGAAAGGAAACTCTCATATACTCATTTAATTTTATGTCAGTTAACGCGATACGAAACCCTTCACCTAGTATATTATCATTTTGTTCTTGTTGAATGTTTTGGGTAATATTTAATTTCCAATAAAGTAGTCGATTATAAGGAGGTACATATTACGTTAGGATCATTATTTTTTTTTAGGAGCCATATTTTTAGGTGAAATGCCATAGGGAACACCTTTCCCAATGGATGTGTTAACATGTTTGAGCGTTCTTTCACTTATGTGAGAAATTCTTCAAAGGCCAATTTTGGTACTCTCAATAGTTATTTTTTTAGGAGTAACTTTGTTTGTGGTTACAATCCACTTCTAGAAGGATTTGTCATAAGAATTATTTGTCAAGAGTTATTTCTCATTAGCTTTTTTGGGCACCAATACTTTTATAAGTACTCATGATGTAAATATGTGTAATAATCTCTTTCTTGTTGAAGACATTAAATAATAAATACTAAGAAAGGAATAATTTATTTTATTTTTTTTCCTGATAAGAATTTCTATAATCTTTAGTAAATATAGTTTTTTCAAGTGTGACAACTACATGTTTAGATAATTTAATTATGAATTTCAATTATGACAACTACATGTTTAGATAATTTAATTACGAATTTCAATTATGACAACTACATGTTTAGATAATTTGGACTTCTACAACCTTTCGAATTCCAAATGAATTTTGGAATTACATATGAATTTTGGTATTACATGCCTTTTGGACTTCCATGAGTCTTTAGTTCATATATGACTCTTGGAGTTCCACTTTTTTTTCTTTACAATGAATACAATAATAAATCACCACTTCCATATCAACTTGTGATTAGCCTTGACATGCCACTATATTTTATGACAGGAACTAATAGTGACTTACGACATGGACTTTCTCTAGTGGTGACATACATGCCAATCGCATCTTCATTCTTCATGAAACTGCAATTGTTGACGCTCTCCACCCTATAAAAGGTCCCTAATCAAAAGGAGTCTTCAATTGTTTATTCTTCTCACCCGATATTCCACATGTATGCTTTCCATGATGTTTATAGAAAACTTGTATCTTCAATCACAAACAACGAGCAACTATGAACCTGAAAATCACCTATTCCACTAGGTATAAATAAATTTTTATTCATTTCTTTTCAGTACTCTTAATAGGGACGAAAGTGGATCCTAGGTGCATAGGTTCACTTTGAAAGGCTTAGGAATGAAGAGGGAATTATTTGGTGCTTCAACGTCTGCTCATACACTCAACAGAGGGAACAATTAAGGTAGGTCATATGGCGCAAATTCGAAGGATGAATGGAAAGGTTTCGGGCTTCCCAAGTGTGTTGTGCACTCAACGGAGAAGGATGATGTAGGGAACACTCCTAAATTTTGAAGGATAAAGGTTTTAGGTCTTCATATGGGCTTATGTGCTTAAGAGGCCCAAGATGGGGCATGGTGCAAGTCCAAAGGCTAAAGGGAAGAGCTTCATTCCTTCAGAGTGAACTCATCCACTCTAATGATCTAGAGGGTGCACGACACATTAAGAAAGGATAAAGGGTGAATCTTGAGGCCTTCAAGGTGTACTTTCACGCTCAAGGAGGGCACACTTCTTCGAGTCGATGGAGTGCACTCAAGGAAGACTTGGTCATTTTTGAAGTGTATAGATTGGAGAAAGGAAGAAGAAAGAGGCTTAAGGAGTGCACCTAGTGATAGTGGAAGGTGCATGGTGCACTTTCGAACAATGTAGGGTTCCACATCAAGGATTCAAAGTGTTCCCACAGACTCTTTTCCTTAATGAGTTCATTTTGAACCAAAAATTTATCTAAGTCTGAAATATTGAGATCAAGAACTTGGCACTGTTATTTTTTACTATTATGAGATCTACTAGACATTGATTCAAGGATAAAGAGAAGGTGCTTATTGGTTCATCAAAAAGTTAGTTTTATAGGGCTGAGGATATTGGGTCTGGGCCCAACCCTAGTGTCTTAGGACCCTCTTGTGTATTTGTATCTCTGTTTAGTTCTAGTTTCTTACATTCAAGTAGAGAATAATCCATCAAAATATGTGATTGCGGCCTCTAACTCATCTCTCATGGTAGCATGAATAGAAGGATTTACAACAATAGTTCAAAAGTATTAAATTTATGATTTCTCGGAATAATATTTGTGTTAGTCATCTTATGGTCATGTGCTTGTTGTAGCTTAGGAATTTTTTTATTGATGAGATTAAAGTTTTGGAATATATTTGATAATGTTAAAATTCAACTCATCTATTCCACTAGTAGTTTCATTTTGTCAATAATAAATGGGTATATGCATGTGAAGATTGCAGGTTGTTTGGATTTTTAGGTAAGGGAAACTTCACCACCTCCATCTTAGACTTCCTCACATTCAATTGTGAGCCCCAAATTCTATCCTAAAAATTATGTTCATGAGACCATTTTCAAGGGATCGTCGAGAGCATCCCTCTTAGTGCAAAATATTCCTTCAAAAGACTATGAGATTGGCTAGGATATTTGGCCACATTCCACTCATCTAGCCAAATATCCATCCACCTTTCCATATTTTATGCTTTGTATTTGATAAACATGTACAACGCGTCAATTGGTTTCCTCTCACTGAATGGCGGTATAACACTTCCTTCCATATTGCAACAAAAATGACCCCATTTATGGCACTTTATGGATATTATCCATCATCCATCACATCATGTTTAAGAGAAAAATATAAGGTTCAAGCAGTAGAAGATCACATTGAGCATCAAGGTCAAGTTCTCTAACTCATAAAGGATAACGTCACTTTGGCACAAAATAGAATGAAACAATAGGCATATCAACATCGCAACGAAAGAAGTTTTGATCTAGTTGAATGGGTATTTCTATGACTACAAGCATACAAACAAAGGTGGCTTAAGCAAGCTAATAAGGATAATAAATCATGACCAAATTATTATGGTTCATACAAGGTATTTCAAAATATTGGTACTACTGCATAAAAATTGGACCTTTCTACATCCTCCTGACTGCACCCATTTTTCTATCTTCCATGCCTAAAGAAGGATATATGTGATAAACTTCCAATTCAAAAAATATTTCCAGAACTTGACGAGGAAGGAAAAATCATATTGGAACCTGAAGCAGTCACTGAAGTAAGAACTTGACAACTATTAAATAAACCAATTATTAGAGTATCTCATAAAGTGGAAGAACTTACTCGCTGAATATTCCACAAGCGAGGATGGGAAGTTTATATAGAAACATCTAAAACTACTCAAATGTTGACGACAACACTTTTTTGAAGGAGTGGGGCATGTTAGGTCCCTAGAATAACAGGGTATTACCCAATTATTATTTCCTTTGTAGCCCCTTATTGTTAAAAGTGTGCCTGTGTTGTCCCCATATTGTTATTATTGTGCCCCATAAATGCCCACTATTGATATTGCTGTGCCCTTACATTATTTTTTTTATGTCGGCTCTGATTATATTCCGACCCCTTAAGCTCCTATATATAGAAATGAGGTTTTTTCATTTGTATCATCCAAGAATTGTTCATCTGTGTAATGTAAATTAGGTTGCCCCCTCAGAGAGGCTAATTTTGAAGTCTTTGTTCTATCCCTTATTCTAGTTTGCGATTTGGTTTCATAACAAAACCAACATCATCAGGGAGTTCCAAGTATTGTATCTCTCAAACCTACTCCAATATAAATAGGTACACATCAAGTGATTGGAATATGAAGTGGAAATTAAGTTGGAAACCACGAGACTAGGTTGTGCGGCCTAAAATATGTGTATTTTTATTTATAGGTTCTAAAGTATGATGAAGTGCTAGATAAAATAAATTTTGATAAATAGAGACACATATTAGTGCGAGAGGTTGTTACTTGTGAATTTTATCTTAATCATTAATCGATCTCTTAGAAAAATGTTGTTGTTGTGCAACACAGAAATGACAGGTTTGCATATTCCACTAGAAACGAAAACTTGGTAGCTACCTAGAACTTAATTGAGTTTATGAAGATTCAAATTCCACCTAAATAAGAAGGAATAATATGGTTTTTGTGTATAGCCCAGCTTGGTAAGAGTTAATTCCTAGAATGTCTATTGTACACCTTAGTAGTGGATTGGTTAGAAGCCCAATATAATACTTTGTCCTAGGAACCTTTACTCTCAATTTCTGGCTTTTAGTATACTTTGTTGATTCCAAGTGTATCTTCAAAGTTTTTGTTCTAGCCTTTTGTGGCACTCAAGATGGCGCGAGGGCACTTCAAAAGTGCTTCGTTTGTTGGTGGTTTACATTTGGATTGCCTAGCTTGAGTTAAAATATGTACTTTGTTGTTTGTCTCAATGAATATTTGTTAATTAGATATTTCCTTTAGTATATATATATTTTTTTCAACCTCCTACAGAACTTATTTTTCTATTCATGGGATGGGCCACCTAATTTCTTCTTCTCTCATGTAATTTGGAGCTACGAAATTAATATTAAATGCAACCCATATTTCTTCTATCTATAAAATATGGGGGTTTGTTGCAACGTTAAATTTTTAATGAAACAATGCTTATATTTGCAACATCAACATAATTGATCTTGACTTATTTTATTGAATTTTGTTGGAAATGAGTGTATCACAAATTATAACCATGTTGAACTTGAAATAGATCAACCTTTACATTTTGTTGCATCATCCATAGGTTATATCTTGAGAAAAAATACAACTAGCTTTTGAGTTCAATTTTTTTAATTGTGCATATAGTGTCATGTATGTATGGAGAATTATTTAGTGGACAACATCATTACGATTCTATAAGTAATTATTTTAATTTTGCATGCACTCAAAGTTTCCTAGATCAAAGAAGAATTATTTAGTGCACAACGTCATTACTATTTTATAAGTAACTTATTGTAATTTTCTCTCCCATAGATTTACTCCCTCAGTATTTATCTTCAACTCAGTGGATAATTCTTTGAATATCTAATTTTCAAACTCACAAGCTT
Source organism: Pinus taeda (assembly GCA_000404065.3). Lineage (NCBI taxonomy): Eukaryota > Viridiplantae > Streptophyta > Pinopsida > Pinales > Pinaceae > Pinus > Pinus taeda. The sequence continues at coordinate 12,347 of APFE031299820.1, read as the reverse complement.
CCCTTTCACACATTTTCTAGCTTAAAATCTCAGTTATTTATTATAAAAATCCAATCTACAGTAAGTTTTTATTTATGATGGCGCTCAACGAGTTACAATACTAGTTTTTAAAACATATAATCATAAATATATTTACATGAAAAAGAGGGTTTTACACATGTGAATCAACTTATGCTTTTTTGGCATATGATATTGATAAGCCTTGGTATTATAACAAAGTTTATTTACAAATTAATAATCTCCATGGTGAATAGTGCTCCATTTTTTTTTATGTATATATTTTTAACTTATAATTTTTATTTTCTTTTGTAATCATGGTGGGAATGCATCTTCATCATGTTCAATATATCACGAGATTGGGTAGGAAATCGAATAAGTGACTTCACATCAAATAGTGCCTTAACATAGCACCAACCATTTAATTTATATGGTTGTGCTACTTATGTTAAATTTAGTAGAAGATAGTTTATTAATTATTACATATATATTAATATTATTTTTATTAGTGAAATAATTGATAATTGATCTCCATAATTAAAAGTGAAAGAAGTAATGATGAAGTGAAATTGTATTTCCATAAATAGAAAGATAAATTTAGGTTCAAGTCAAGATGGATGGTTTGTTAAAATAGTCTGAAATGTTAAAGGATTAAATAAATTGTACTTCATTAGGGTTATGAGATATGCATATTGAGATTACTATTGAATAGTTTAGGGGATATCCAAGATTTGGAAGTTTGACATTATATTTCTACAAAGGCCATGAAACATTTCAAGTGGTTGTTATGAGGCCCTAAACGACGTTTTTTTGGTAATCTAACGCCAGCGATTTATGATAAAATCATCTTTTTAGTCGTAGTCCTCAGAGAGATCTTTCCAACGGGGTATCATGCATGGAAAATGAAGATAAAATAACCAAGTCACGACCCTGGGAAGTTGGTTTTCCAACTAACCCCAATGGGGCCCCATAAACTCTTGGTGTTACATCTCCTCAGGTTAGGGTTTTGATTGTTTAGGGTTTGCTCTTATTGTTCAAAAATAAAAAGGCCCTTACGCCTCATTGTAA
>APFE031299814.1:7108-59754 GCA_000404065.3 Pinus taeda | reverse complement strand
TTGAGATAGAAAACTTGAAAGGGTAGTGCCACATCTCAATGAGTTGCGAGTGCATAGAAGGTGGTGCACTACATAGGCTATGTGGGTTGATGGGGGATGTGAGACTCTTGGTGATAATCTTTTTGCTTTGATACCTTGGGATAAGAATGTTTGTTATTGGATATGTATCTACTTTTAGGTAATCCAAAGCACTTGCTGAGTCAAATCCCCAATGCGACGGTGACCAATTGTTGAAAGGTTATCAGTACTGTGGTTTATGGTTGGCGAGAACATATGAGGCATGTCGTCACTAGGTGGCTATTCTTGAAGATAAATGTTGTGTTATATTTAAATATTATTTAAATTCTTTATTTATTTCGCTCATGATGTTTTCCAAATTATATGTGTTTATGCATATTTATATGTTTCACAATGTGTAACTATAACATGCATTGGAAACTAATGTGAATTGACAATATAAATTAGAGAAAAAGGATGGGAATAGAGAAAACAATTTTTTTGGGTATGATGAGTACCTTGGTGTGTACAATTTTTTTCATGATTCTAAAGGTAATTATACAATGACAAGGGAAAAAGTTTTGGGATTGAATCATAGAGATAGTGAAAATCTTTATAAGGTGACTAGGGGTGTGTTACAAAGGGAATTTATAGAATGACTATGGGATCTAAAGTAGAACTGATTTAGCTATATAAAATCAAATAAACTCAAAAAAATGAATGGTTCTTATGAGGTATCATGTTTTTCTATCTCACCTAATTTATTATTTCATTTAGAAGCATGAAAAACTCCTCGGAAAAAATATGATGGATTGTTGGAAAATAGAATAATTGAGACTACGTATTCTAGATAATGAGTTAATATATACATATCTAAACAATATCAAGACCCTAGAGGATTTATTTTCTAGGTTAAATACTTTTATGAATTAGGTAACATATTCTAGCATATATAGGAAAGAGAAGAAACTTATCTTCTAAGTACTTCCTAAACTAGGTCTTGAATATTTTGTCTTTGTCTCTTCATTCCTTGTCACCACACTTTCCATAGGTAAAAATTGGAAGATTCCATCTATGGATCATTTTACCAACTCATTTATACATAAGTGGAAAAATATCATTCACATGGTGGATCATATCTCCTCCAATGGACATGGACTTAATGTGAAGGATGATACCAAGAAGAACAAACAAAACACAAGAGATATTGGTCATATAGATGAAAAAACGATTGAAACCAAGGGGAGGAAAATATAATAAGGAAATAAAAAAAGTGAATCTACTCTAAGAGAGGATTTCATCTACATATTTCTTGTATGGTGGATACAATTGTTCTCGCATAAGAGGTACCTCAACAACACAAACTAGCAGATTTCATACTCGACAATCTTAAGAAGATTTATGAATAAGATGATTTCTAAATAATCTTCAAATCAATTTCCAAAAATAAATTTATGATTCCTTTAGTAGCATATTTTAAATCCATATCACAAGCTATGGGGATCACATCATACTTTATAGGAAGCTAGCTAGGTAGTGGGTGATACCTAGAAGACATAGAGAACTAGTTTTATATTTTTGGTACTCCATGAGTTCTCACTATTGTTGTAAGAAAGTATGAGGTTATTACAGTAGAAAAAGGATATCACATGATGCTATCAAATAGATCTAATGACATATACATGATCTCTTTGGTTAGAAACGCACTCCTTCCTTAGAAAAACTTGTAGAAAATTGCTTTCATTGATGTCAACATCACAATGATTTGCCAATGGAAATATGACTTTCAAATTGACGTGGAGCCCTTAGTAGAGGCCATGAATGAAACTTTGTGTGTTTATCAAAGGTAAATTTTATGTATCTTTACACGAGCCCCAAAAGCATGATGTTGTTTGGGATTTGATCCAATGGTGGACCAAATCATTATACTCATTCAGAAACCTATTACTACTTACAAGAGGGCCAACAATCATAAGGTTAGAAAGGAAAATACAAATAGACAAGAAATCTAGCTTTTCTATTGAAGAACTACATTATAAAGAATATACTATGGAGAAATTTAAAGAAATAAACTCAGGAATATGGGAAGTAATTTCTCTTTATTAAGCTATGTAAAGAGACAAAATACTCATCCAAGAGACACTAAAGGAAGTATAATGAGAAATGAAGCTCTAGAAATTTCTGAAAGGAAGGTCCCTTAGCCTTATCATATGCAAGAAAATCTCTCACCTTGAACACGTTACAAGAAAGCTCTCAGTGGTGAACTCCCTTCGCTGTCAATGCATGGAAATGCTCATTCACTTGTAAATTCTGGTAGCATAACTTTGCATAATCTTCTTTGTGTCTTTGGGTGTAATTATATTGGTATATATAGGCGCAAGTGCAAGTCTTGGCTCCCTTGAGATCATTAATGTGATTTAGCCCACTCGGAGATAAGGGGAGTCCTTTGGGAGCTCATTAATTTAAATTCAAGAGAGGAATGGCTGGAGATTGAGCTTTTAAGAGTCATCCTTTTAGTAAAAGTCAACTCATTTAATGTTATGTCATCCTTGGGTTGTTGAGTTGTCACTTTATGTGTCAATTCATCTATTCAAGAATAGTTGCAAGGATCCATGAAAAAAATCCTATGGTACCTTTGTGGGATTTGATTTTTAAAATGAACCTTACAAACCTTTGGTTTTTTTCTAGTTAATGATGTTTTCTAGTACCACTAGTACACTTGTCCATGTATTTTTTTATGATAGTCATGGCTTTATGTGTGCAAGGGGGTGTATTATTTTCCCCTGATAAAATTTACTCCCTAATGTATAATGTTAGGAGAAAACATACAACCAAAACACATCACATTTTCTTTTCCCATCATCAGTCTTGTTGAATTCATCGGAGAGATATTCTACTTCAAAACTACTTCAGTGTATCCTACCAAAGAGAATATAGAGCCCACTATTGATAGAGCATATGTACCTAAATATATATATGAGGTGGGAACATACCATTTTCATGATCATGACTTTGACTAACATGATTAGAAATATATAAGATGAATCTTGTCAAAAGATGCTAAAGATAAAATTTGTTGTTTGCTTAAGTATATGACTACTTTTCCTATGGGGGCATCTCTAACATAAGGTTGATGTGGATGCCCTCATGCATGTGGAATAAATAAATAAAAATGACACTATTGATGGAGGTGGTAGTTTTATGTATGGATCTTTAAATGGATGAGAGAACTACAACTGCTGCAGAGTATGAAACTTGTGTCATGTGAAAATGGTGTTGACATCGAACATTATAGGGGCTAGTGAAATGAAATGATCATGCATGATTCCCATTTTTCCTCCCAAAGTCATCCTAAAATGTGAGTAAATATGAAGGTATTTCTTTTATTCTAAAAAATGAGCGATAATGTCAACATGGAAGAAAATGAGACTTTCTAGAATGAATGTTTTTTAGGAAAATTGTTTTAATGTTGATACAAGTATATAACCACCTGATGGTGACAAGGGCATGATATATTTGTGTGGATTTTCGAGCAACGGTGTCCCAAATTCATTCTCTCTTTGTAGACTTGTTGTAATGTACAAATAATCCCCAAAACAAAAGATGTTAGAAGTAAAATAAAGGAACATAAATGCAATGTTAATTTTGGATAAAAAAATTAAAGAAGACACTTGGAAAAATGGAAATAAAAAATAAGAAAATGAGAAACAACCTAAACAAAGAGTATGGGAAAGATATCCTATTTACTAGTTGTTGGTGGTAGAGGTACAATAGGTCTTCAAGGAACTTGAAGAGAATCAAGAATATTAATGTTGATCCTTAGCTCTCAACAAGTATTTCCTTCCTCCATTGTTTTACAAGAACATCTCTCTCTCAAAGAAGTATGTGGAAAAAATCTCTAGATCGAGAATCCTTCCTTGCGATGAAATGTTAATTTATTTGGAAATATTTTGGCAATATAACAACGAACTCACTTCTCCTTTTATTTTCTCTCCTTTTCCCTAAATTTATAAATTTGAATTAGGTCATACCTCCCACATGGCTCATTAATGAAATATATATTTTGAAAAGGACATGATGATTCGTTAAGGGGTTTCATATCTTCCAATTAAGAATGGTGAAGCTCAAAAAATGGCTAGCCCTACTTTGTATCGTTAGAGAGAATAGACCCTTTCATGTAACGTGGTCCATGCATTGGTGACTTGGCAGTTTGTAAAATCCATGTGATTAGAAAAGTAACCCGCACACATATATGGTAAATCTATTCTTTTGTGTCCTCCTGTGGTTAAATATTTAAAATGGACCTGAAATAACCCTTTAATCATTTAGGTACCATGATGTTTCTAGCAGAGAATGGTACACCTGTACATGTTTTTTATGACATTTAGTGTCATTTGACTTGTAAAATTTGGTTTATGATTTTTTTGTATTAAAAATTTCCCCCTTATGTATGAGGTTAGGAGACAATTTATATCTCGAATACATCACATTTTGTTGTTCCTCACAATGAGTCCTTATAACTTCTTAAGAGATTCTTATTGAGGAAAGTATTGAGGAAACCCTTGCCAATAACCAAAATAACACCATGCTAAAATAATTGTTTAGACAAAAATTATTTATATTAGGGAGACATGTCCCATGCTCATGATCAAGAATTTGACTAAGATATTACAAGTACATGGAAAAATCCTATCAAGTCAACACTCAAGTAGTTTATGTGTTGTAAGTTGAAAAAGGTAACTAGTTTTTCCCTTAGGGATATCTTTGAAAAATAAACTTAAGTGGACTCCCTGATGGATCAAATGTATCACACTACTAATGGACATGTAGTATGAAGGTGTTTGTTTCAAATGCAAGACCACTGAAATATTTGGCATGCAATCCCCAACATCTTGATTCAATCCACTTAGAGAAGTTGAATATCCACTAAGCTACAGTAAACCTGGTGTCACGAGGGGAAGCATTGGCATGTTAGTGACATTGTATTGTCACTAGAATAGACATCATAATAATGTGGCCCACAAGATTTATGAATAGGTGAGCGCACATGGCCTAGGTGAACCCGTGAGGAATGTCGGAGGGCACATGCATCACAAGCGTGTAGAACTAGAGAAAACAAGGCAAAGAGTAGGGGCATAGGTGGATATGCACACTGCTAAATTTCATGGTCAAGATGCTTTCCAACCCAACTTCCCAAGACATTTTGTGGCACAAAGAAGCAAGAACGTTAATGCATGGAGTTGGTATAGAGAAACCATGTGTCAACACCACAGGCTCTCACACGTGCTTAACATGCTCTTCTATACTAGAACTGAAAATTAGAATGTCATCTAAGTAGATTATAACAAAATTTTCAATGTATGGGTAGAACACATCATTCATAACCCGCATGAAATTTGTTGGTGCATTACAAAAATCAAAAGGCATTACTTACCACTCAACTAGTCCCCGCCTAGTTTTGAATGCAGTATTCCAGATGTCATTTTCTACTATGTGGATTTGATGATACCCACTTCTTGAAATAGACAACATTTGTCAGTTGGTCAAGTAAATAATCTATCTTGGGAAGAGGATACTTGTTTTTTATTTTTATCTTGTTTAAGGCCTTGAAGTCCACACACATCCTACATGTCCTATCTTTCTTAGGAACCAAAATTATGGGTTAGCCACATGGAGATGAAATAGGTCGAATAAAACCTTTTTCAATCAATTCTTGTATTTGTTTCTTTATTTCTTTGTTATCTATAATTGATAGTTGATACATTCTAATATTAGGAAGAGGGGCATCAAACATTAATTGTATTTCATGTTGTATTTCTCTTTTAGGAGGAAGATTTTTCGATTCCTTAAATAGATTTTAAAAAGAATCTACCACATTAACCAATCTATCCTTGACCTGAGATTCACAACCCGACAAAACATTTTGTCGATCCTTACGTTGTTCTTTTACAACCATAAGTACATATTTCTTACTTGAACTTATTAATCTCTTCATCTAATTAATTGAAACTAAATCCAAGTGTGTTTTAAGTTTATGTGCCCTCATAATAAATTCAATCCCATCTTTCTTAAGATGATATTTATGCTCTTTCCTATAAAACACTACATCACGATCATAGAGATAAGGACTTCCTAGCACTACTGCACATATATATGCTGGAATCACATCTAAATCCACTTCATCAATGTAGTTATTTGTTATGGCAAATTTTAGCTCACACTGCTTTGGGACATTAATATGAGTCTCTTTATTTAGCTAACTGAGAGGGTATGGTCTTGGATGATTATGTGTATCCAAACCCATTTCTTAACTAAATCTTTAGATATGAAATTTGCCTGTGATACAGTGTCAAATAATATATCTATCTTTGTGTGCTTATAATTTATCCTTATCTTAAATAGTTACCCAATTTTATCCTCATTTAGATGATTTTAGTTTGAAAAGGGTGTAGAAGTGCTAGAACTTGAACTAGTCTCATATGTTTTACCTGTTGAAACCATTGCGGTTATTTTATGTTCATCACCTAAGTGGGATCCCAAATCTTGTTGGATTGTTGTATTGGCATTCTTTTCACCTTTCTTGTTCTCAAACTTCTCTAGTCTGAGTTGTGTGTTAAGTTTCCAACATTTGGACTCATCATGTCCGATCCTCTAGCAATGAGTACAAGTAGGTATTTCACCTTTCTTCTGAGTTGTTGCTGATCTCTTTCCCTTCATATTGCCATCCTTCTTGATGTCTTTAGAATCCTTGATTTCCAATTGGCTCAATGGCTTTTGTGAAAACTTGAATGGTCTTCCACTTGATTCAATATGTATGGCTTGAACACACACTACTTCAAAATCATGAGGATTAAACATCAACAATTTATGTTGTAAATATGAATGTAATGTTGAAGTATTTTAATAAAGTTTCATGTGTATCCAATGAAATACCAACCGCTAATGCTTTCTCTCTATAATCTTGACTCCTTAACACTTTGCCCTTTACCTTGCCTAAAATGTTATCAACCAATAACAACTTGTTGCATATATCCTAAAGGATGGAATTATTTTCTAAGATATTTTAAAAACGTAGACCATGAAGAGATGACTTTACCTTTCCGCTTTACATCTATTTGAGTTTTATATTCCCACCAGATTAAAGCTATTTCCCCCATTATAAGTGTACCTAATTGAATTTTTGTTTTATCATCATAAATGTTTGGATACAACAATACACTTTTAACTTCTTAATCCAATTATCTAACTTTTCAGAATTCATTTCGCCATCATAAATAGGTAGCTCAAATTTTACATCAAGTTTCAAAAGAGATGTTTTCTTAGGTTTATTTTTTATTTCAGATTCTACACTCGAAGAAGAAGAAGAAGATGATGATGATGGAGATGATGTAGGTGAATCAGGTTTATCACCCATGCCTTTACCTTTGTCATTCTTCAATGCCTTTGAAGAAGAAGTTGCATATCTCGACTTGTTATCTTCGTATAGTTCTCCTAAAATCTACTGCATACTCAAGAATGCTTGCTGAAACTATTCCTTACTCATCTTAGTTTCAAGATTATCACCTACATCAGATCCTCTCATGGTTCAGTTAAGAAGGACTCTTCGATTTCCAATCACTAGATCAATCTCCTCGAGGATTCCTTCTCCACATTGCGACTTTGACATGGTTAAAATTCACCATCAAATTCTACAAACGTAACCTACTCTGATACCAAAATATATGATCTAAAATGATCATATGTTAAACTGAAGTAGAACTCATTATTACCACCACTCAGATGAATGTTAACTTAAAGTGCTTTAACCATGAGAATATATTGAAAAGGAAAGGCTTTACGATAGATGAGAAAGATAAGCAAGATGTAAAAAATAAGTGAAAAGTAGCAAAACAAAGCAATAGCAGACAACAAGATTGATTACGGTATTTTTCCCTCATAGACTATGTCTCCGGGTCTACTTTTAAGATGGGCGACTGCTTTATTAGGATGGAATCCAAGGAGGTCGAATACACAACAAATTTACCAGATTGATTGTGCACACAGGCACTTCTGGTCATTGTAAGCAGAAATCTCTCTGAAATAGCTTTCCAACACCTATCACAGTTCCCAATTCCGACTCCCGATGCTCCTGTTACACTCAAAGCAAAAATAGTCTATATCCTTCAGGATCTGCATATATAACTCAAAAAACACTCTCCTTCATTTCAACGAGCCAAATAGTCTTTATAGCCCTGCAAATGTATTCTAACCTCCTTAGGTTGAGTTTAGGAGTGAATGAGCTGAATTGAGGGTCATATCCTTCGTGCTTGTTGTTTAATGACACCTAGTGATAGGTTTACATGGTAATTGAATTGATTTAGCCCTCAAACAACCACCGAAACCCAAAAATGCCATAGGTTAGTTTTGGTGGTCAATAGACAGCGTGCGTTGGCTTAACTATCCATGTGAATAGTTGGATTTCTTTGGTGGTCAACTTTCCAAGTGCTACCTAATGGTTTATTCGCTTCACGGTTTCAGTCTTGTTGTTTCATATGAACATCTATTGCTACCAAACTTCATTCGCTTAGCAAACCCCCACATGTCCACCACGTTTAGCTGCCCAAATGTCCACATACTCGCGTGGTCTACTGTGTCTTCTTGCATGGCATGCGGTTCCGACGCGACTAACTATTGTAGTTAGGAAATTGGTTTATGTAACCTCCACCTGGTGAACTATTGTTCACATACCCATGGTTCCAATGCAGTTTAAACGTTCGGTTAGGGACCTTTGGGTTGGAACTACAATGTATTTGCAATGTATTTGTAATGTATTGTGGTTACAAGGTCCAAGGGTTAGGTTTTGGATTTGTAGATTTAGGTTTGTAGACTTAGGTGTCAAGCTTATGCTTTTAATATAATGTTTGAATGCAAGCCTTTTAGGACTTGGTACATCAAATTACAAAACACTTTTACAATAAATTTTCACAGTGTGACATACTCGATGACCACATCACTAAACCACACATTACTGATGACGACTAAATGATGCCCATGAATTACATGGTGATGATGAACTGAATGTGTGCAATTGATCTAATGAGATCCTCCTCGATCAACATATGACTTAGTCTTAGTTTTTAGAATCATAATTTAGACTTTTTGAGTCAAACTAACATGCTCTAACTTGTGATTATGTGATTTTATAGCTTGATTCGAAACATTCTAAATTATAATTTGCACTCATTTTTTTCCCAATCTAATATATATATTTTTATATTAATTTTTTTAGTTATTTTATTCTCTATGAAGTGGTTATATCTTGGATTGGTTTCTTTTTTAATTTGATTTCCCATGATTTATTCCTATTTTGAAGTTTATTTTAGGATTTAGTTATAAGTGAGCTCTGCAAAGTTATGCCAAGTTATTCCTAAGCCTCAAGTATCTTTGATAATGATATGTAATACCCGAGTCAAGTGTCTTTGATAATGATATGGAAAAAATTGAGAACAATGTAAATAGATCAAATGTTTTACAAAATTGCCAAATTTGTACGAGATATCACAAGTTTCCATACCTACATGAAGCTTACCAATTTACTTATGATTTCCTACCACTTATGCATTTGTAGGTGAGATTTTTTGTGCAACCTTAGTGGGGATTTTATTGAATGGTTACACATTTTTATATGGTATAGACTGCATCAACCCAAAAGTTGTTTGAGAGCTTTTTGCCTTGACAATGCTCTTTTCCATCTCAATAATGGTCCTCTTTTCCTGTCTACACTATGATTATGTCTCCAACAACTTTTGCAACCACTTTTTATTTGTCCCTCTTAAAAGCCTTTCCATTTGATTTAATCTTGGAATGATGCTTTTGTATTTGTTGTCTATAATTTCTTCTTTACGCCAAGTACTTACGTACTCCAAATATTTAATACCTCCATTAGCCACTTTCATTGGATTTGTACCTTAGCCTTTGACCATGTAAATACTCATCAAACATGTTATAACTCTTCTTGACCTTTGGGTTTTTCTTCATAGGTGGCACCATACAGTAAGGTTCATCATGTGGATTTTGTGAGTGAGATTCCAAAAAATGCAGTAGGAAATATATTGAGAAAGGAATTGATTAAATTGGCCACCTCCAAACTCGAATGCATTTCTAGGAGAATAAGTTTCAATGCTTGTTAAAGAAAAAACTTGCATCACAACCACTCGTTGATAAGTCACAAGAATAGGAAACAAACATTATATGCAACATCACACTTATCAAATTCTTTGCAAATGGATCAAAAATCTTGTAAGTAAAGACACTCTTTGGGGTTTAGTAATATGGTCTCATTTTACATACAAGTTTTATGTACAAGAGTGGCAATTTTTTGGTAAGTCAATACTTAAACTCTACCATCTTTTTTCCTTTAGATTATCTCCTACTTTGTTATCTTGTTTCATTATGTATATATTGAAAATTATCAACATTAATTTGATTGAGAATTATTATGTATGATGATATTACTATCTTTGTATAGATGTTGTCAATTTACCTTAAAATAGTTATATTTTGGAAATATTTTGATGGTATTGAATTTTAGTTTATTTGATTAAAGAGGATGATGATATTATTATTATTATCTTGTTACTTTATATATGTGTTGAATATTGTGAATGTTTTCTCATGTAGAATCATTATGTACCATGATATTACTTTTTTTGGATTAGTGTTGTGAATTTACATTGGAATAAGGATATTTGTGATAGGTGTTGATTTGATATTGATATATGTATATTGAAAATTTCTAATGCTTTTTTGATGGAGAATTATAATATATGATGATATTTCTATTTTTTTGATGGATGTTGTGAGTTTCCATTAAATTTCTTTACAAACACTATGTTATCAATTTGAAATGCCATATTTTCTTTGATAATATTTATAAATTGTAATATATTTCACTATGTAATTGAAATTAGTAGAATGAACCCATAATGGAAGTCATAAATGGAAATATTTTAAGCTTTAAAAATATTTCCACGTTAGGGAATGATACAATTTATTTTAAGAAAATATTTCCAAAAGTTTTATAATTTATATACTAAGGACTAATAAGTTTGGTTTTACAAAGATATTCACAAATATTTTATAATTTGTAAATTATATAGTAATAGGTTTCCTCTTTTGAAAGAAAACACGCCAAGACTATTATCTTAAAAACCCTAACCACTAGACCAACAAGAATAGGATTATCAAACTATGTACACCTAAATCATGAACTTAACCCATCTTGGCAAGGTCTTTGAACAAAATGGACACAATAGAAACGACATCAATAAAACCATCCTCTAAATCTTAAATTGAAAAAAAAAAAAAAACCAAATATCCATGGACATATCCAATATAACAAGAATTTTAATCATGAATATTTACCAAGGATATTATTAACTTCTAAATAGGATTTATTACAATACCATGGGTTAATACCATGGGCTAATGACATGGTTTATCAATACTATGGACCATCTAGGATTTTGATTATTATGTTATGTATCCACGGTTTTAATAAATAAAAAATGAGAATACTTTTATATATACAAATGTGAAATTTATATAATTTAAATAAGACAATAAATAATAAAGATAGATGCATTTTAACCAAAGATCCAAGAAAAGAGAAAAAGAAAAGTGACTAACAAAGATAGAGGAAAGATAGTGCTTCTTTTATATTTTTTATTATTGTATTTTCTTTGACATGATTGATCCGAAATATAGGTTCAATATTTTACAACTATATATATATCTATATATATATATATAATATATATATATATATATATATATATATATATATATATATATATATATAATATATATTATATATATATATAATATATATATATTTAGATACTTTCTAAAATAAAATATAGTGGGATCATATTTAAGAGAGATAGAGTGAGATGAAGGGGGAATAGAGTGGGGGAGATAGACATAGAGGTGGGAGAGGTGGGAGAGACAGGAAGAGAGAGGAAGGAACATAGAGAGGAGGAGAGAGGGAGGGAGAGATATGAATTTGGAAGGGGAGAGAGAGGGAGTGATAAGGGAGAGAAGAAAGATGGAATGAGGGAGAGAGGAGATGAGGAAAGGTAGAGAAAAGGAGAGGATAAAGATAGGGAAATAAGGGGAAGAGAGACACACTAAGATAGATATGGATGGGGGAGAGAGAGGGAGAGCAAGAAGGGGAGACAGGGGGAGATAGTGTCAGAGTTGGATTGTGGAGAGAGAGAGTGGTTGTGATCTATACTAGTTATATATGTGTGTGAGAGAGTTTTTCATTTTTTAAGTTGCATTTTTGAATGTGTGAAATGACTTCAATGTCTTCAAATTTTATTTGGGAACTTGGATTGTATGTACTACATACCTTACAATTAAAACAAGTCATTGCTTGATTTGAAACAAAATTGACCAAAAATATACTTTAAAGAATGCCACAATGAGACTTTTTAAATTGTTTTTGCCATAAAAAAATATTGTTTTCAATGTATATGTAGTTTTTTTCTAGTCATATATAATATATACACATTTAAATATTTTACTTGAAATATTTTATTTATGGACTATAGTATCTACCTTAAAATGTTTTTTATGTTATTAATATATTTTTAAATACAATTTAATATTAATTAAAGCTCCACATTAATTTTTTTTTATTAGTAATACTATTTTTTAAATGCTATATATCAATTTCATATTAAGAATTAAATGAATTAAGTATCTTCTTAAACTAATTTATTTTTAATTACTCTTTCTCTTTAACCTTGAAATGTTTTGTTATTGTTAACACTGAGATAAATTTTCATCCACTTTCTTTATCCTCTCTTGTATGTAATAAGTTTCAATGTTTTGTATTGATTAAAATTTGGGCCAAAGTTAAGAGAAAGCCATAAATGAGAAATCATGTTAAAATTTTGATTAAAACTAAACTATAAACTGAAATAATATTGTACTAGATGGTCATTTTATTTTTAATTTATTTATCTCATAAAAATAAATTTCTAATTAAGATTCATTCATTCTTATAAAATTTCATCTTGTGAATTTTACTATATGATATTGGCAAAAGATTAATTTATTTCTTAGATTGTTAGGTAGGTCATGTATAAAACTATATAATTTATGTCAATATAAAAATTGTAAATATGTATAAAACTCTACATTGAGAACATACATACTCACACATTTCTCTCAATGAATATTTTGAATATATTTTTGTTTGCAATTTCATAATAGTAATTTTGAATATATGTAATTGTCTATTAGTAATTAATTAGAATGAAGATGATATTGTCAATAATTAGTTTGTAGTTTTCATGAGTATCCATTCCGCACATATATTTCATTTAATTCCAGCTATCATAACTTTTGACAACCAATTAATTCTTACTAGTATCCCTCCAAATATTACTAAATATATATTGAAGATAATTTTTTTATAATTTACTGCTCCAAGATTACTCTTAAAATAATTTATTTCTTTATAAATATTTGCAATAATTTATTTCCTTAAAAGATATTCTGATTATTTTTTCTTTAATCTATAGTTTGGAAAGTCAACAAGTAATGTATCTGAATTTATTTTAATGAATGACCAGTTTACATTCTCTAAATTGTGTTATGCTCCAAACAAGATTTGAAGGATTAGAAAAAACAAGTTTTGAGAAAGCAAACGACACATATTTATTGAAGGGTTGTTATAGATAATTAGTGTAGGGGTTTATTATACAAATTATTTTCATATTAGGATTTATTATGGAGTTATTTTTTATAAAAAACTTAATCTATATTTCTATTTCATCATATCTCAATTTTCTATATATATATTAAAAATTGATCTTGAATAACATTTTGATGAATTTGTCTTGGTAGCTTATTTGTTTTCAATTTTTATAAATATATTTTTTCCTCAAATTAATATTTTGAATATATTGTTCTATGCAATGTTTCAATGTTTTGTATTGATTAAATTTTGGTTCATGTTAAGGGAAAGTAATATATGAGAAATCATGTTAAAATTTTGATTAAAATGAAACTATCAACATAAACTATGTAGTTGAGAGATATTTTAATTTTAATTTATATATATCATAAAAATAATTTTCTAACCAAAATTCATTAGTTCTTACAGAATTTCTTCTAGTCAATTTGACTATATTATATTTTCAAAATATTACTTTTATTTCATGGTAATTCATGCTTAAAACAATAAAATTGTCAAATTACACAATATTCTAAATTAAAACTATTAGTTTACCATTACCTTAATGATTTAACTACCTCTTTCAGCCTATCTTTGTAGAGTATAGTCACTATATTTAAGTTGAGATATAAATTCAAATGTTCACTATGTTTTGTTGTAATTTTATCTATTTAAATTAAAATGCATTAATACAATCAGTTATGTCATGCATAAATATGTGAAATTTTCAAATTTACTAAAATTGTATAGTACTAGAAATTGAAATTATGAATGTGCAATTACCTTAATTATTTAGCCAAGAGGCTCATTCTAGAACCCAATATAAGGGATATGTGTAATTATGTATGTACTCAAAGTTGACTAGACACATGTCCTCTTAAAAAGAAACATATATTCTTTAAATAAAATAAAAAATGTTGTCTATAATAAAAAAATGAATATACATGTTAGCACACAATAATAAATAAAATATTTAAATATCCATATGAAATATCATATTTTCATACTAATTTTATAGAGAAATAAAGTAAATGTAACTATTTTGGTAAGATAATATGAATTTATGAGTTTCATAAAAAAAAAGTTATATAACTAGTCTAATTTATGGAGATGTGTTAAAATTTACTTAAACAAATTTTTATTGTATGCTGATTTTTTATTTTTTAAACTAAAATTTTTAAATATATAAATGAATTTTACATCTTGAAAAAACTTTTTAGGTAGTTTCATTGTGTAGAGATTACAGGGGCTTACTAATTAGAAGCTTTTAAAAACTCAAAATTTTAACCACTGCATAATAGAGTAAAAACAAGTGGTTGCCCCTCGAAAGCCAAAACTGAAATTTCTAGAAAGATATGTAAACATACTATACTTTTGATTAAAAAAAATGGAGGCAGCTACTTCATCAAGTAAAACTACAAATTCTTACTACCAGGTGTTGCTGAGTAATTTACTGTAACAAGTTGTTTTATGGCCCACCACAAATTGTTTCATTACTCTCTCTTTTTTAACTTCTTAAACTTAAAATTTCTATACCTTTCTTATTATTTAGTTTATATTCAAAAGTAATTTATTTATATCATGATGCAGGAGCATCAAGCCTGTTTTTCATTTGTAAATATAGAATAAAGAGGGGGTGTGGTAATTTTAGATATTTTGTTGTAAATATTCTTTTATTTAGAAAAAAAATATGAGTGAATAGTTAAAAAAAAGAACGAGGATAGAATTTCTATGTTTTTTCTAGTCAAAATTAGGATAAAGATAAGGAATAAAGCTTCCAGCTTTATATCATTGTGTAAAAAGGGAAAAATCATGCTTTTTCTAGGAGATAAGGGTGATCTATGTAAATAAAAGTGGCAGCAAGCTCTCAGCTCATCAAAGAGAGAGGGAAGAGCATGCCAGAATGATCATGAATGAAATTTCCTCTCGGTAATTTTAAGATTTCCCTGAATTTCTGGTAATATGGGTGGATGCATTCCATAGTGATTGCACTGTTGAATCGTTTTTTTTCCTCCACTGTAATTACTGTGTATTGCGCATTTTGTTGTTTCTTTTGTGTGTGGTTCGTTTCTTTTAAACTTATAATTGCCGCCGCTGAAGGAAAGCATTAACACGAGGAGGCTCTTAATTATAATTTATAGTGGTTCGTTTCTTTTAAACTTATAATTGCCGCCGCTGAAGGAAAGTATTAACACGAGGAGGCTCTTAATTATAATTTATAATGGTTATGCGGATTTCTGTTTGTAATAATAATTCCTACAATTAGCAAGCGTGAAACCATAATATAAAATCTCATGCATAGCTGAAGTGAATGTTTGGGTTTGTAAGTTTAATATAATGAGTAATGGGAATGTACCTATTGCGTAAATATGATTGCCCAAAAGTGCCAGGAAAATCCAGGTAAAAGCATTGAGACTGTTTTTTGATTCGGTTGAGATGGAGGATGACCGAAGACTGTTTGCGTAAAGTGTGGACAGTTTATGCTTATATTGACCTTGCAGCTAGTGGTGCATGATTGTATATTGACGGAAGACTGTATGTATGATTGTATATGTGGACAACGGAAAGAGGATGGGCGCGGCCAGAGGTAAAAGTCATAAACGTGCTGTGAGTTGGGAACCATATGCGACCAACCCTTGAGTTTTTCGGTAGTCATTGATCCGTAAGGCCGCAGGAAATCACAGTATATCAACACCTGTGAGCGTGGCGCAGTTGGATTTCAACAGAAAATGATCCTCTGAATCTTGGTGTTGCGCGGAAGTTCCTTTATGATAGCTGTGCGCCAACTTGAGTTGGTTCGACTGTGTGCGAACAGTGGAGAAGCATTGCAATTACGTGGCCAGCGCACTGTCTTTTGTATGTTTGAATTGAGTTTATTCTCAGATGCATAGACTTTAAAAGATCCTGGTTTGCAGGGTAGCTCAGCCCTGCATCAAGTGGTATCAGAGCCATAGCAACTCTTTTTGAAGGTTCAACTGTTTTTGTTAATTGCATGTGATGAATATTGATTTACAGGAAGAGTGAAGAAATCTCAGTGGGAAGAAGGAGAAGTGAATGTGGCAGAACCTGAAGATTCAACAGAGGTTGAATAAAGTTGCAGATGGGAGAAGCCTACAGGAGCAGTGGAGGATGCTCAAAAGGTTCCAGAAGAGGAACTATGATTACCAAAAGACCAGATCCGGAGGAAAGGATTGGTGAGGTAAGTGGCAGCAAGAGAGCTTGGTGTGGCAGAGGCTTCATGCAACATATAGCTAAAAAACTTTGGCGATGGAGAAGGCTACTAAAAGTCATAAAGGAGACAGAGGAAGAGGTTCAGAGAAATGCCACAGAGATGAGGTGACTGGTGGAGTTCGAGAAAAAGAGATTGCAGAAATAAAGGCATAGTTACAGATATTGGAAGAATGGCTACAAGAGCAGGAAAAGCAGAAAGGAAAATGGCTCTTCCCACTGAAGGGAAAAAGATCTGGCGACAATAGCAGAGGAGGTTGAGGCAAATTCTGATTGCCTTGGTGAGAAAGGGACTTAAAATTCTTGTGCCAGAGATTAAATTTGAAGATGCCACATGCAGATCTGATCAAAGGGAAGTGCTGAAGAAAGCAGTCAAGACTAAAAAGTCTTGTGGTTTTAGAGCTGATGAGTTGTGTATGTTTGCAGGTACAGAGGAGGTTTCCATTGATGAAACAAAAGAGGACAAAATCATTGATGATTTCTTGAGTTATTGGGTAAATCCAGATCAGCTGGATAATGTAAAACCGTGTATTTTTGTAGCTGACAATTGTGATGTGATGACAGGTTTTACTGAGGAGGATTTGCCATCTTATGAAATTGTTACAGCACAAGAGGAAGTTCTTGTGGAAATGAATTAGTCTGAAGCGCAGATAAGGGAGGTAACAGTTGATACTGTTGAACATTTTGTGCAAAGTGAGAGTTTATATGCAGGTGATGAGATGGTAACAACAGAAAGCTGGGGTTGTGAAAGTATTGAAGATTGCACAGAAATCTTCTCAAAGAAGATGACAGATTTATGGCAGGAGTTAAATGTTCTGGAGAAGAGACTAGAAGTGCAGAGGATAAGTATTCAGAATATAAAAAGAGAGATGAATGAAGATAAAGAGGTTTATGAACCAGAATACAGATGCATTCTCGAAGAAGATGATGCTGAGGATAGACTGCATGATAATCTCAAGAATGATTGGGATCAGTATACTGAAATGCTGGCAGAGGGAAGTAAGGCACTGATGCTTTATGATTTTTATTTTAACAAGTGTTTTGTGAACGCAGGTATTGTTGCAGGTACTCGTGAATATTTGACTCAATCAAGCAGTCAAATGAAGAGAGAAGAAGTTTTCTGTGCCAGAGGACAAGAGGGTATGGATGATTGGGTGGCAGTCAGAACAGAAACAAGCATAGAGGCAAGAAGTCAACAGTCTGAAGACTTATTAGACAAAGAAATTGATTTAATTAGAAGAATCATGTTGAAAGGGTCTCAGAGGAAGACATCAGCGAGGATGAGAAGCAACAGTAAAAGAAAAACAGCAGAAGATTGCGAAAGTGTAGCTAGTGGAGCCATGCAGCATAAAGTGTGGAAACCTGGAGGAAGACAGTGACAAGTAGCACATGGTGACTTGCAGAATAAGATATGGGATCCAGGCATACCCAGGTCCGAACACATGATGAGGAGATCATGATTAATTTTAAGGTTGGCTGTATGATGCAGGAGCATCAAGCCCGTTTTTCATTTGTAAATATAGAATAAAGAGGGGGTGTGGTAATTTTAGATATTTTGTTGTAAATATTCTTTTATTTAGAAAAAGAATATGAGTGAATAGTTAAAAAAAGAACGAGGATAGGATTTCTATGTTTTTTCCAGTCAAAATTAGGATAAAGATAGGGAATAAACTTAATAAAGCTTCCAGCTTTATATCATTGTGTAAAAAGGGAAAAATCATGCTTTTTCTAGGAGAGATAAGGGTGATCTATGTAAATAAAAGTGGCAGCAAGCTCTCAGCTCATCAGAGAGAGCGCTCATTAGAGAGAGGGGGAGAAGCATGCCAGAATGATCATGAATGAAATTTCCTCTCAATAATTTTAAGATTTCCCTGAATTTCTGATAATATGGGTGGATGCATTCCATAGTGATTGCACTGTTGAATCGTTTTTTTTCCTCCACTGTAATTATTACTGTGTATTGCGCATTTTGTTGTTTCTTTTGTGTGTGGTTCGTTTCTTTTAAACTTATAATTACCGCCGCTGAAGGAAAGCATTAACACGAGGAGGCTCTTAATTATAATTTATAATGGCTATGCGGATTTCTGTTTGTAATAATAATTCCTACAATTCGCAAGCGTGAAACCATAATATAAAATCTCATGCATAGCAGAAGTGAATGTTTGGGTTTGTAAGTTTAATATAATGAGTAATGGGAATGTACCTATTGCGTAAATATGATTGCCCAAAAGTGCCAGGAAAATCCAGGTAAAAGCATTGAGACTGTTTTTTGATTCGGTTGAGATGGAGGATGACGGAAGACTGTTTGCGTAGAGTGTAGACAGTTTATGCTTATATTGACCTTGCAGCTAGTGGTGCATGATTGTATATTGACGGAAGACTGTATGTATGATTGTATATGTGGACAGCGGAAAGAGGATGGGCGCGGCCAGAGGTAAAAGTCATAAACGTGCTGTGAGTTGGGAACCATATGCGACTAACCCTTGAGTTTTTCGGTAGTCATTGATCCGTAAGGCCGCAGGAAATCACAGTATATCAACACCTGTGAGCGTGGCGCAGTTGGATTTCAACAGAAAATGATCCTCTATGATAGCTGTGCGCCGACTTGAGTTGGTTCGACTGTGTGCGAACAGTGGAGAAGCATTGCAATTACGTTCTGGTTGATAATTGCCAGCGCACTGTCTTTTGTATGTTTGAATTGAGTTTATTCTCAGATGCATAGATTTTAAAAGATCCTGGTTTGCAGGCTAGCTCAGCCCAGCATCATATCAATTATAAGAAAGAGGAAGAAATAAGAAATCTCTTAAAGGTGATCTGCAAAAATATTTTAATCTCAACTACGTAAATATTTCTATATTTTAAATTTTTTAATTATTATTTTGAACCAATATTTCTGTATTTTAATTTTTTTTGTTTTGAGCCAATTTTATATTGAATCGTATTGCAAAATCTATTAAAATTATTTATAAATAAATAATTTATCAAAAACTAATTTATCAATCATTTAACTGAAATTTAAAAAAAATGGCACTTCAGTGAAACCTTCACCAGCAAAAACAAAAAAGAGTTAACTGATAAGTTATCTGCCGATCTTTCCAAACTGTACTAACGCTTACACAAGATAAAGCACATGGTATTAAAAGGACCGAAATAATTTTTGACTGTGATCATAGGACTATGATAAGAAGCAACAAAATTTGAAAATGAACCTTAAGTAAAACGAACAAATGGTGCCGCAGGGATTTTCCTTCATGACATAGAGCTACTTCAATTCATATCTTAAAAATTATGACTACAGCGTGAAGCCACACCTTCATGGTAGATTGCAGATTTTTTTGTGGTGGTTTCATGGTGCAGAGGTTACAGTTTAACTTTAAAATCACAATTTAAATTTAAAATTTATGCCACAGAGATTAAATCTCGAGAGACGGAGTCTCATTAACACTTTTTACCATCTATAGCTTGGTGATATTGATAACCTTCACAAAAAGGTGGAGATGCATGTTTGGTCTTATTATTATTCTCATATATATATATATATTTTAATTGGAGTTGATATTTTTTTTTATTAGTAATTAATTAGAAGTCAGATGATGTTCTGAATAATTAATTTGTAGTTTTTCTAACAATTTATTTTGCACATTTATTTCATTTAATTCTAAGTATCACAATTTTTGACAATTAATTAATTCTTACTGGTGCCCCTTCAAATATTACTAAATATATATTGAAGAGTATTTTTATAATTTACTGTACCAAAATTACTCATTTATAAATATTGATTTATAAATATTTTCAATAATCTATTTACTTCAAGAATGTTTTTATGGTTTTTTCTTAATCTATATTTTGCAAAGAAGTAATGTAATTGAATTTCTTTTAATGAATGGTCAGATTCACAAATTCTCTAAATTATCTTCTTCTCCAAACAATTAAAATAGATTTGAAGGATTAGAAAACACAAGTTTTGACAAAGAAAACCACACATGTTTATTGATGGGGTTATTTGGTCATATTTCCATCATATATACATATATATATATATTAAAAAATTATCTTCAATAACATTTTAACCAATTTTTTTGGTAGCTTATTTGGTTTCAATCTTTATAAATATATGTTTTACTCTAATAAATATTTTGAATATAATGACCTCGTAAAAACTTGTAATTTTGAAAGTTACCATGGTAAGAAATTAGTGTGAACTGCTAATATTACTTTTTGTTAAAAGATATTGTTTATTTATGAAATGGAATATATTCTAGAGAAATGCTGGCAGTCTCCTAAGGGAGGATTTGAAAAAGAAACAGTTATAAAAACTGAAAAGAAAACTAACCCCTCAGCCAGGAAAAGGTCCTGGGAGGGAAAATCCCTGGTCTGTTGGGGACAAAGAGGGAGAGAAAATTGAAAGAAAAGAAAAAGAAAAGAAAGACAGGGTTAAGTCTGGTGAGGACCAGATAACCCTAGCACAACTGTGCAAGTGTCTTGTTGAGGGCTGCAGGCCTACAAGACAGCTCGGGGGGAGAATCCAATGTATCAATGGATCTCATGGTTGGGTGGATAAGAGCAAGCTTGTAGATTGCAGGTGAACTTCTGGAGCTATAACGCTGGTGCCTATTGAAACAGGTATGTGTTTTTCACCTGAACTGGACTGCTGTATTAATGTGCTGGATATGTGAAATGAAGGTATGGCTGTACCTGAGTTCTGTTGTTAACTAGACGATACAACTTATCCATAATATCCTAACCAGTGTCTAAATGTGCCTAGGAACTGACTAGTCAACCCAATAGGGAATATCTGGTACATTCTATGCATGGAAAACTGTGTAGAGTTCAATGCATGATACCTGTAATAAAATGATGCTAGATAACTGTGGAAAGAACATTGCATGATAACTGTATATAAGCGATGCATATAGTTATATAGAAAACTAGTGCTCATTCTGCATGTAAAGTCAAGCATAGCAACGATATAATAACTCAGAAAGATTATATTCATATACCAAGAGTACGTGAGTGTGTGGTGGCCGTACAGGACTCTGTTAACCCGTGAGAGGGTTTTTACACAGATTATTAATACAATGCCATACACCCGTGGAAGAGTTTCTAAATAAACAATGTTAAAATGATTAAATAAACCGTGAGAGGGTTTCTATGCAAACAATCATTTAAAGACATATAACCGTGAGAGGGTTTCCATATAGTTTAACCGTTCAATCACCCAGAAACTGCGAGAGGGTTTCTGTACCCATTTACAATGTAATGACCATATGAAACACCAGAACAATGCACAAATTAATCGTATCGCTGGAACAGACGTAGGAGTATATCGAAACAAGCAACACAAGACAGAATAAGTGAGGCGGGTTCAGGTGGAACTGTCGGGCCTGTACCCCGGGTTGGCCTCGATTTGCATATGTATAAACACGAATAGGTAAACCATCACGGCCTCATTACAGAACATAACAAATAATATCAAATATGGTATTATAAAACTGTCATGGAAACGGCCGCTGAACCGCCACATACAGTCACACCCTTGCAAGTTAGCAAAGGGATGTTGGAAACGAAACCCTCGAAAGGGGTATGACTCGGCCCTGTCAAACCAAGGAAATATATATATAACTATAAACAAGACGAGCATGTATCATTTGAAATCAAACACCCATGTAAGGCGGAAAACAAGCCGTAGATTAACTAACCAGATAATGAGGACCTGTATATTGCATTCCCCAGGAAAACAAGGAAAATCATACATTAGCATCGAAGTGAAATAACCCTTACGGGTATTATAACAGTTTAATTGTCAAAGAGCAGAGAGCCGGAAAAAAATAGACTCACGGTCTCGCTTAAACACAAAATTAATCACAGTAAACATTCTGGAAATAAGAGGACTCAGAAGAGATGAGCATTCCGACCTGAGTCGAACTGTTCCGGTTTCGGCAAGGAAACCGTGAAACCATTGATTTAAAAATACAATGTGCCAAATAAATCACAATACTAAACTGTAACCAGAGAAGGACGTAGGTATCGGCATGGGGAAGCCGACCTCGTACCCTAGCCAGGGTTTATCAGCAGAGGAAAAGCCCTGAATCAATACATAAGGAATGCCATGAGGAACCCCTCAGGCCGAAAGGAAATACACGAAAGCTTCCAGATACAACTGCCTAACATATTAACCTATGCACTGAACTGTTCATGTGTAGATAATACCTGGACAAGCCTCGGCTGTAACATTCTTCTCTGTGGTGGAAGGAGGGATGAGAACCTATAACTTGCACATGAGAAACACATCTAGAGTAACCAGGAACGCCATAAAACATAGGCAAGATAACCTGACAAGTAATGCACTGTGTGATATTCAACAAATGACAGCTGACAGAGTTCAATGTAACGGCGGGTTATCGTTGTGGTTACCTGAGATAGCTGCCGAGACGGGGCAAGTGTTGCAGGGTGGAGTGGCGGAATGGAGCGAGGGTTCGGCCCTTCTCCCAAATGCAAATGAACCTGTATCAAGTGACTCGGCGGTATAAATGGGACCGATAAACCCTAGGCCAATACCAACCCTTGGATCCTTGCAGCAGATCCTCACCGTTCCTTTGTTCAATGTTTTGGCGCGCAAGTCCGGCGACCTCCCCAAGGCTTCACATGGCCTCTGCACGGCGGTGGCCACCTGGCCAAAGTAGGTGGAAGACATTTAGTACTCCGACCACATCTGGCACCGGAACCCAGTCGGAAAGGTTGAATGGATCGCCATGATTCCGTTGACCTCAAACCATGTTAAGAGTCATCAATGAGCCCTGAACCGTAAGTTAGGTGTTGGCATAATACATGTGAATCATTGCAGCACGGTTAATGCTTTAATCCGATGCATTACGTATATATATATGTGTGTTTATATTACCAATGTCAAGCTTATGTATATGTTCATATTTAGAATATGGTTGTTGTGTGGTGGGTTGGGTAAGGTTTAGGTAGTAAAGGTTGTCATAATTTTTTTTTTTTTTTTTATGGTGTATTACCGTGGAGTGTGACAATGTGGTATCAGAGCAGAGGTTTCAGAACTGTGGCCTCTGGAGCAGTAAGATCCAGCTGCATTATATAGTACATGTATGAGGAAGAATTAAAAGGTGCTAATTGTGTTCTGTTTATTAATTAGGGAAATAAATAACAGAAAACAACAACTCACTAACAGTCAATCATAAAGATGGAGGAAATACCGGGAGCTGACGACATTCCTCGGGAAAATCCAGAACTGTGGATACAGCTTGGTGCAGAGACACGCAGTACCAATCTGGAAATACTACAAACTATTCAAGAACTGAAGGATGAAATGGCGCGTCTACGAGAAGATAACGCGTGATTGACAGTGGAGCAGGAAAGAATATTGAAGAGTCTGTCGGACAGACAGAATCCGCCATTAGCCAATCCCAGTGCAGAACATCAAAGAAAAACTGAAGAACGGAATTACGCACCTGAACTCTCAGAGGAGAAGGAAGACCACTCCGACAATGTAGTAGAACAGCAGACTTCAAAGAGGCAGAAAATGGAATTACAAGGAGAAATCCGGAAAATTAAGCCTCCACAGTTTGATGGAGAGCAGGAAGAAGCGGCAGAGGCTTGGTTAATTAACATTAACAAATACTTCCAGCTATATGAGTATGATCAGAATCTGAAGGCTCGGCTGGCCATCTTCCAGCTACAGGGCAAAGCAACCCTGTGGTGGGAAGAAATCAAAATTGTAAAAGGAGTAAGTGAGCAGAACATAACCTGGGAAAAGTTTCAAAAGTACTTCAAGGAGATATATCTAACTGAGCGTTTCTATGACGAGAAGGCTCGGGAGTTCCATGATTTACGACTAGGACAGCAGTCCATGGACGAGTTCATTAACCGCTTCACCTCCCTGCTTCGCTATGTGCCATATATCAAGGAGGAGAAGGCCAAAGTGCAGAGATTTGTGAGCAGCTTACCAGCCTATATAAGAGAACGCATTGAGTTTGATAACCCCCGGACCATGGACGAGGCGATTCGGAAGGCAAGAATCTGTTACCAGCAAAACAAACAGAAAGGAGACATCTCAAATAAAAGGTGGAATGACCGGAAAAGCAGCAGAGTTGCTGGTAACAACAGAGGAAGTCGTGGTAACAGCAGCAAGGGTGCTGGTAAAGGACAGATTGGCAGAAATATTGCAAAGAGTACCTTTCAAACTAAGCCAAGTGAGAGCAGAATCAGTGAGCCACCTGCCAGGTCAGACCTTGAGGGGATGACCAGACCTCCAGTCCAGTGTTGGGGTTGTGGAGGCCCGCACTACGTGAAGAATTGCCCTCAGCGTAAAGGAGTGGATCAAATATCTCAGATCCAGGAAGCATCAACTGTTGGAGAGGTGGCGCGTAGCATGCCAAGAATTAACTCAGCGCTGGAAGACCGTCAAGCG
The DNA here is from genome assembly GCA_000404065.3 of Pinus taeda. Lineage (NCBI taxonomy): Eukaryota > Viridiplantae > Streptophyta > Pinopsida > Pinales > Pinaceae > Pinus > Pinus taeda. Next base: position 34,369 of record APFE031299814.1, on the reverse strand, counting down.
GAATACCAGCCAAGCATGGTGGAGTTTGAAGGTAAAATTTCTAATCTTTCTATAGCTATTCTTATTGACCCTGGAGCTAGTTTAAGCTATGTTAACCCAAAATTAGTAGAACAGTGTAAGCTATCTTCTAAAAAGTTCAGGAACCCATGGCTGGTATAGCTAGCTACAGGAGCTAAAAGAAGGGTCCTAGCCAAAATAAATAATTGTTCTTTCAGCATAGCTGGACAGCCAATTAGAGCAGACCTGAATGTGCTTCCATTGGGGTCCTATGACATTCTGATTGGTATGGATTGGCTGGAAAAGCATTGGTCGTTGGTAAACTGCAAGACCAAAACCATTTATTACAAGGATGACTCGGGACATCAGCAAGAATTACAGGGAATTAAACACCCTGTACAGATCCGGCCCATCACTGCCTCCCAGCTAGCTAAATGTCTCAGGAAGAAGTGTCAGATTTACGCTATTCAAGTTGGTTATGCAGACCAGAAAGGCAAAGTATCTGCATTAGACAGCATTCCGGTAGTGCAGGAATTTGTGGATGTTTTCCCTGAAGAGGTACCGGGATTGCCTCCAAAAAGAGACATTGATTTTACCATAGAGTTAATACCAGGGGCAGCCCCGGTGTCATGGGCACCGCACCGGATGAGTGTACCCGAGTTGACGGAATTGAAAATGCAACTACAAGAGTTGCTGGATAAGAATTATATCCACCCCAGCGTGTCACCGTGGGGAGCTCCGGTACTATTTGTTAAAAAGAAAGATGGGACTCTCCGTATGTGTATAGACTATCATCAGCTGAATAAGCTTACGATCAAGAACAAGTACCCCCTGCCTCGGATTGACGAACTCTTCGATCAAGTGAAGGGAGAAAAGGTATTCTCTAAGATTGATTTACGATCTGGTTATCATCAGATTCGAATTAAAGAAGAAGACATTGCCAAAACCGCTTTCAGAACACGTTACAGGCATTACGAGTTTGTGGTGCTGCCCTTTGGCTTGACCAACGCACCCGCCACCTTTATGTGTTTAATGAACAACGTGTTTCACAGGTTTTTGGACAAATTCGTGCTGATATTTATAGATGACATTCTGATATATTCTCGTTCCCATGAGGAACACAAAGAACATCTCCGAATGGTGCTGCAAACTCTTCGGGAACATCAGCTGTATGCCAAATTCAGTAAGTGTGACTTTTTCAAGGAGGAAATCCAATATTTGGGCCATGTGATTACTAAAGAAGGAATAGCAGTAGATCCAGAGAAGATAAGGACTATTATGGAATGGCCCATACCCAAAGATGTAGCTGATATCAGATCCTTTATGGGATTAGCTGGCTATTACCGAAGATTTGAAGAAAGTTTCTCAAGGATAGCCCACCTTATTACTTCCTTGCAGAAAAAGGGGAAAGTTTTTAAGTGGACAGCGGAATGTCAGCAGAGCTTTGATCGGTTGAAGCATTTACTCACTACTGCACCCATCTTGAGTATAGCAGATCCTAATAAGGATTACGTGGTATGCACTGATGCAAGTAAAGAGGGGGTGGGAGGAGTATTAATGCAAGAAGGTAAAGTAATTGCGTATGAATCAAGGAAACTAAAGGAGCATGAGAAGAAATACTCTACCTACGATCTAGAGCTAGCAGCAGTGGTCCATGCTCTGAAAATGTGGCGACATTAACTCTTGGGGAGGAAATTTCTGTTGTTAACAGATCACCACAGTTTGACCAATTACTTCAGTCAACCTACCTTGAATGCTAGACAAGGACGTTGGGCAGATTTCCTAAGTGGTTTCGATTTAGAGATTAAGCACTTAAAAGGAAAAGAGAATCGGGTGGCTGATGCATTGAGCCGAAAGGTGCAATGTTTGTGTGAACTATCAGTTAGCAAGTGGCGGAACTCTCTGTTTGAGCAGATTAAGTCAGCAGCAAACCAGGATGCTGAATATCAACAGTTAAAACAGCAGGTACAACAATCAGTTAAGGAAAGGTTGCAACAAGGTTATACATTGGACAATGCTGGCATGCTGTACTTTAATAAAAAATTATATGTACCTGATTCTGTTGACCTTAAGAACCTGATTTTGGACGAGTTCCATACCAGCCACTACACTGGCCATCCAGGGTACCAAAAAATGGTCACTGCATTAAGGAAGGAATACTTCTGGCCTAGAATGAAGAAGCAAGTAGCTGAGTACTTGGCAAAGTGCTTAGAGTGCCAGCAGATTAAGGCAGAACATCAGCATCCGGCCGGGCTGTTACAACCCTTGCCTATTCCGGAATGGAAATGGGAAACCATTTCCATGGATTTTATAACTGGGTTGCCTCGAACAAGGAAAAACCATGATTCTATCATGGTAGTGGTAGATAAGTTGAGTAAAGCGGCACACTTCATACCCGTGCAGTCCACTTATAAAGCTGTGCAAATTGCTCACCTTTTTATGCAGAATGTGTTCAGACTGCACGGATTGCCGAAGGTAATCATTTCAGAACGAGATGTAAAGTTCACATCCACCTTTTGGAGGACGTTGTTCGCTGAGTTGGGAACCCAGCTGAATTTTAGCACAGCCTACCACCCACAGACCGATGGTCAAACCGAGCGAGTAAATCAAGTGTTGGAAGATATGTTGAGAGCGTATGTGATGATGAAACCGAATCAATGGGAAGAGTATTTGCATCTGGTTGAATTCGCATATAACAATGGATATCATACCTCGACACAGTTGAGCCCCTTTGAGGTTCTGTATGGGCGGAAATGTCGCACACCCTCAAGTTGGGGTGGGCCTAAGGATAAGTTGAGTTTGGGTCCGGAAATGCTTACAGAGATGGAAGACATGGTGAAAAAGGTGCGTGCCAATTTGAAGGCTGCCCAGGACCGGCAGAAATGTTTTGCAGACAGGAGAAGAAGGTTTAAGGAATATCAGGTTGGTGACCATGTGTTTGTGAGGATCCAAGCCAGAAAGAGCACCTTGCAATGGAGCGGATGCGCCAAGCTAGCTCCTCGCTACTTTGGTACTTTTCAGATCTTGGCTAGAGTGGGGCCGGTGGCTTACCAACTCGCCTTGCCAAGCCATATTAGAATTCACAATGTGTTTCACGTCTCTGTTCTAAAGAAATATGTATACGATCCCAAACATGTGATCCAATGGCAAGATGTTCGGGTAAGAATTAACCTCGTTGTTTGAACATGTGAATATACTCAGTGGAAACTGATTAAGGATTTTGATTGGCTGCAGGTCGAACCGGAAGGCGAGGTTCTGGTCGAACCACAGAGCATTCTCGATCGGAGAGAAGTGCGGCTACGGAAATGGGTTATTACCCAAATTAAAGTGCTGTGGCAGCACTATGGACCTAAGGAGGCTACGTGGGAAGACGAGGAGCTTATGAGAAAAGCGTACCCAGATTTATTTAAAGGGAATAGACATCGGGACGATGTCCAATCCCACAGGGGGAAGATGTAATGACCTCGTAAAAACTTGTAATTTTGAAAGTTACCATGGTAAGAAATTAGTGTGAACTGCTAATATTACTTTTTGTTAAAAGATATTGTTTATTTATGAAATGGAATATATTCTAGAGAAATGCTGGCAGTCTCCTAAGGGAGGATTTGAAAAAGAAACAGTTATAAAAACTGAAAAGAAAACTAACCCCTCAGCCAGGAAAAGGTCCTGGGAGGGAAAATCCCTGGTCTGTTGGGGATAGAGAGAGAGAGAAAATTGAAAGAAAAGAAAAAGAAAAGAAAGACAGGGTTAAGTCTGGTGAGGACCAGATAACCCTAGCACAACTGTGCAAGTGTCTTGTTGAGGGCTGCAGGCCTGCAAGACAGCTCGGGGGGAGAATCCAATGTATCAATGGATCTCATGGTTGGGTGGATAAGAGCAAGCTTGTAGATTGCAGGTGAACTTCTGGAGCTATAACGCTGGTGCCTATTGAAATAGGTATGTGTTTTTCACCTGAACTGGACTGCTGTATTAATGTGCTGGATATGTGAAATGAAGGTATGGCTGTACCTGAGTTCTGTTGTTAACTAGACGATACAGCTTATCCATAATATCCTAACCAGTGTCTAAATGTGCCTAGGAACTGACTAGTCAACCCAATAGGGAATATCTGGTACATTCTATGCATGGAAAACTGTGTAGAGTTCAATGCATGATACCTGTAATAAAATGATGCTAGATAACTGTGGAAAGAACATTGCATGATAACTGTATATAAGCGATGCATATAGTTATATAGAAATCTAGTGCTCATTCTGCGTGTAAAGTCAATCATAGAAACGATATAATAACTCAGAAAGATTATATTCATATACCAAGAGTACGTGAGTGTGTGGTGGCCGTACAGGACCCTGTTAACCCGTGAGAGGGTTTTTACACAGATTATTAATACAATGCCATACACCCGTGGAAGAGTTTCTAAATAAACAATGTTAAAATGATTAAATAAACCGTGAGAGGGTTTCTATGCAAACAATCATTTAAAGACATATAACCGTGAGAGGGTTTCCATATAGTTTAATCGTTCAATCACCCAGAAACTGCGAGAGGGTTTCTGTACCCATTTACAATGTAATGACCATATGAAACACCAGAACAATGCACAAATTAATCGTATCGCTGGAACAGACGTAGGAGTATATCGAAACAAGCAACACAAGACAAAATAAGTGAGGCAGGTTCAGGTGGAACCGTCGGGCCTGTACCCCGGGTTGGCCTCGATTTGCATATGTATAAACATGAATAGGTAAACCATCACGGCCTCATTACAGAACATAACAAATAATATCAAATATGGTATTATAAAACTGTCATGGAAACGACCGCTGAACCGCCACATACAGTCACACCCTTGCAAGTTAGCAAAGGGATGTTGGAAACGAAACCCTCGAAAGGGGTATGACTCGGCCCTGTCAAACCGAGGAAATATATATATAACTGTAAACAAGACGAGCATGTATCATTTGAAATCAAACACCCATGTAAGGCGTAAAACAAGCCGTAGATTAACTAACCAGATAATGAGGACCTGTATATTGGATTCCCCAGGAAAACAAGGAAAATCATACATCAGCATCGAAGTGAAATAACCCTTACGGGTATTATAACAGTTTAATTGTCAAAGAGCAGAGAGCCGGAAAAAAATAGACTCACGGTCTCGCTTAAACACAAAATTAATCACAGTAAACATTCTGGAAATAAGAGGACTCAGAAGAGATGAGCATTCCGTCCTGAGTCGAACTGTTCCGGTTTCGGCAAGGAAACCGTGAAACCATTGATTTAAACATACAATGTGCCAAATAAATCACAATACTAAACTGTAACCAGAGAAGGACGTAGGTATCGGCATGGGGAAGCCGACCGCGTACCCTAGCCAGGGTTTATCAGTAGAGGAAAAGCCCTGAATCAATACATAAGGAATGCCATGAGGAACCGCTCAGGCCGAAAGGAAATACACGAAAGCTTCCAGATACAACCGCCTAACATATTAACCTATGCACTGAACTGTTCATGTGTAGATAATACCTGGACAAGCCTCGGCTGTAACATTCTTCTCTGTGGTGGAAGGAGGGATGAGAACCTGTAACCTGCACATGAGAAACACATCTAGAGTTACCAGGAACGCCATAAAACATAGGCAAGATAACCTGACAAGTAATGCACTGTGTGATATTCAACAAATGACAGCTGACAGAGTTCAATGTAACGGCGGGTTATCGTTGTGGTTACCTGAGATAGCTGCCGAGACGGGGCAAGTGTTGCAGGGTGGAGTGGCGGAATGGAGTGAGGGTTCGGCCCTTCTCCCAAATGCAAATGAACCTGTATCAAGTGACTCGGCGGTATAAATGGGACCGATAAACCCTAGGCCAATACCAACCCTTGGATCCTTGCAGCAGATCCTCACTGTTCCTTTGTTCAATGTTTTGGCGTGCAAGTCCGACGACCTCCCCAAGGCTTCACATGGCCTCTGCACGGCGGTGGCCACCTGGCCAAGGTAGGTGGAAGACATTTAGTACTCCGACCACATCTGGCATCGGAACCCAGTCGGAAAGGTTGAATGGATCGCCATGATTCCGTTGACCTCAAACCATGTTAAGAGTCATCAATGAGCCCTGAACCGTAAGTTAGGTGTTGGCATAATACATGTGAATCATTGCAGCACAGTTAATGCCTTAATCCGATGCATTACGTATATATATATGTGTTTATATTACCAATGTCAAGCTTATGTATATGTTCATATTTAGAATATGGTCGTTGTGTGGTGGGTTGGGTAAGGTTTAGGTAGTAAAGGTTGTCATAATTTTTTGTTTGTTTGTTTGTTTGTTTGTTTGTTTGTTTTTATGGTGTATTACCGTGGAGTGTGACAATAATGTTGCATGCAATGCATTTCAATGTTTTGCATTGACTAAATGTTGGTTCAAGGTTCAGAGAAAGTAATATATGATAAATCATGTTAAAATTTTATTTAAAATGAAATGAACTAACTATGTCGTTGAGAGAAATTTTAATTTTAATTTTAATCTATATATATCATAGAAGTAATTTTTGAATCAATATTAATTCATTCTTATATAATTTTATCTAGTGAATTTGAATACATTATATTTTCAAAAGATTAATTTATTTAGTGGTAGTTCATGTATAAAACAATAAAATTGTCAAATTACACAATATTCCAAATTGAAATTATTAGTTTACAATTACTTTAATTATTTAACTACTTCTTCACCCAATCATAACTACTTCTTCACCCAATCATTGTAGAGTATAGTCACTATATTTAAGTTGGCATAGAAATTGACATTTTCACTATGTTTTGTTGTAATTGTATTTATTTAAATTAGAATGTATTAATAGAATAAGTGAGGCCATCTATAAAAATGTAAAATTTTCATATTTACTAAAACTGTACATTACTTTAAATGTAAATTATGAGTGTGCAAGTACCTTAATTATTTAGGAGGCTCATTCTAAAACTCAATATAAGGGAGATGTGTAATTATGTGTGTGCTCAACCTTGAGTCAACACAAGTAATTTAGATATCCAAATGAAATATCATATTATACTACTAACTTTATATAGAAATAAAGTAACTAAAAGTAAAAAAAAAAAATTGTAATTTTCATTTAAATCCATGATAATTCTATAATTCTTTTACTTTCTCTTACAGACTCATTTTTTTCTTTTTAAATATGCATATTGATTAATTATTTCAATCACATCTTCATATATATATATATATATATATATATATATATATATATATATATATGGAAAAAATGTAAATGAAAATTTATCTCAAAGTTAACAATAACAAAACATTTCAATGCTTAGAGAGAAAGTGTAATTAAAAATAAATTAATTTAAGGACATACTTAATTCATTTAATTCTTAAAATGAAATTGATATGTAGAATTTAAAAAATAGTATTACTAATAAAAAACATTAATGTGACTCATCAATATAATATTTTAATATGGAGCTTTAATTAATATTAAATTGTATTTATAAACATATTAATAACATAAAAAACATTTTAAGCTAGATATTATAGTCCATAAATAAAATATTTCAAGTAAAATATTTAAATGTGTATATATTATATATGACTAGAAAAAAACTACATATACATTGAAAACAATAAATTTTTATGGCTAAAACATTTTAAAAAGTCTCATTGTGGCATTCTTTTAAGTATATTTTTGGTCAATTTTGTTTCAAATCAATCAATGACTTGTTTTAACTGTAAGGTATGTAGTACATACAATCCAAGTTCCCAAATAAATTTTGAAGACATTGAAGTCATTTTACACATTAAAAAATGTAACTTAAATAATGAAAAATATCTCTCACACACATATATAACTAGTATAGATCACACCCACTCTCTCTCTCCACCCTCCAAAGCTGTCACTATCTCCTTCTCTCTCTCCTTCTTGCTCTCCCCCTCTCCCCCCCATCAATATCTATGTTACACTGTGTCTCTCTTCCCCTTATTTCCCTATCTCTATCCCCTCTCTTTCTCTCCCTTCCCTCATCTCCTCTCTCCCTCATTCCATCTTTGGTCTCTCCCTTATCACTCCCTCTCTCTCCCCCTCCAAATCCATCTCTCCCTCCCTCTCTCCTCCTCTCTATGTACCTTCCTCTCTCTCCATGTCTTTCCCACCTCTATGTCTCTCTCCCCCACTCTATTCCCCCTTCATCTCGCTCTATCTCTCTTAAATATGAACCCATTGTATGTTATTTTAGAAAGTATCTAAATTAAAAAAGAAAAACATAATTAGTTGTAAAATATTAAACCTATATTTTGGATCAATCATGTCAAAGAAAATACAATAATAAAACACATAAAAGAAGCACTATCTTTCCTCTATCATTGTTAGTCACTTTTCTTTCTCTCTTTGCTTGGATATTTGGTTAAAATGCATCTATCTTGATTATTTATTGTATTATTTATATTATATAAATTTCACATTTGTATATAAAAAAGTATTCTTATTTTTTATTTATTAAAACAGAGGATACATAACATAATAATCAAAATCCTAGATGGCCCATGGTATTGATAAACCATGTGATTAGCCCATGGTATTGTAATAAAGCCTATTTAGAAGTTAATAATATCCATGGTAAATATTCATGATTAAAAATATTGTTATATTGGATCTTTGACAGAGTCACCTAATTTTAGAATGTTGTTAGAGGGTGAAAGCCACATTGATATTATGTTTGTTTAAAATTCTTTGCAATTTTATCTATGGTGGCTCTTATATATGGAAGGGATATTTTTGGTATGTCCATGGATATTTGTTTATTTTTTTATTTTTTGAATTTAAGGTTTGGAGGATGGTTTTGTTGATGTTGTTTCCATTGTATCCATTTTGTTCAAAGACCTTGTGAAGATGGGTTAAGTTCATGATTTAAGTGTGAGTTTGATATTCCGAGTCTCGATGTGTTTTCTTTCAAAAGAGGAAAGCTATTACTATTTAATTTACAAATTATAAAATATTTGAGAATATTTTTGTAAAAACCAAACTTATGGTCCTTAGTTTATAAATTATAAAACAATTGGAAATATTTTTTTAAAATAAATTGTATCATTCCCTAATGTGGAAATATTTTTAAAGCTTAAAATATTTCCATTTATGACCTCCCTTATGGGTTCATTTTACTAATTTCAATTACATAGTGAAATATATTACAATTTATAAATATCATCAATGAAAATATGACAATTCAAATTGATAACATATGTTTGTAAAGAAATTTAAGGAAAACTCACAACATCCATCCAAAAAATAGAAATATCATCATATATAATAATTCTCCATCAAAAACCCATTAGCAATTTTCAATATACATATATCAATACCAAATCAACACGTATCACAAATACCCTTATTCCAAGGTAAATTCAGGACATTCATCCAAAAATAGTAATGTCATGGTACATAATGATTCTCCTTGAGAAATATTTCATGAATATAACTATTTTAAGGTAAATTGACAACATCCATCCAAACATAGTAATACCATCATACGTAATAATTCTCCATCAAATTAATGTTGATAATTTTCAATATATACATAATGAAATAAGATAATAAAGTAGCAGAGAATCTAAAAGAAAAAAGATGGTAGAGTTTAAGTATTTTTTCACCATAAAATTGCCACTCTTGCACATAAAACATGTTGTACATAAAACAAGAGCATATGACTAAACCCCGAAGAGTGTTACAACAAAACTAGAGCATATTACTAAACCCCAAAGAGTGTCTTTACTTCCAGGAATTTTGATCCATTTGCAAAGAATTTGATAACTCTCATGTTGCATATAATGGTTGTTTTCTATTCTCGTGAGTAATCAATGAGTGGTTGTGATGCATGTTATTTCTTTAACAAGCATTGAAACTTATTCTCTGAGAAATGCATTCGAGTTCATAGGTGGCCAATTTAATCAATTCCTTTCTCAATATATTTCCTACTACATTTTTTGGAATCTCACTCACAAAATCCTCATGATAAACCTTACTGTGTGGTGCCACCTATGAAGAACAACCCAAAAATCAAGAAGAATTATAACATCTTTGATGAGTATTTACATGGTCAAAGGCTAAGGTACAAACCCAATGAAAGTGGCTAATGGAGGTATTAAATAATTGGCGTATCTAAGTACTCGGCGTAAAGAAGAAATTATAGAAAACAAATACAAAAGCATCATTCCAAGATTAAATCAAATGGAAAGAGTTTTAAGAGTGACAAATAAAAGGTGGTTGCAAAAGTTGTTGGAGACATAACCACACTGTAGATAGGAAAATAGCATTGTTAAGGAAAAAAACTATGAAACAACTTTTGGGTTGATCCAGTCTATACTATATAAAAAAGTGTAACCATTCAATAAAATCCCCAATAAGGTTGTGCAAAACATCTCACCTACAAATGCATAAGTGGTAGGAAATGATAAGTAAATTGCTAAGCTTCTCGTACAAATTTGGCAATTTTGTAAAACATTAGATCTATTTACAATGTTCTCAATTTTTTTTGCATATCATTATCAAAGACACTTGACTAGGGTATTACATATCATTATCAAAGACACTTGAGGCTCAGGAATAACTTAGCATAACTTGGGAGAGCTCACTTATAACTAAATCCTCAAATAAACTTCAAAATAGAAATAAATCATGGGAAATCAAATTAAAAAAGAAATCAATCCAAGATATACCCACTTCATAGAGAATAAAAGAACTAAAAAAATTAATATAAAAATATACATATTAGATTGGGAAAAAAATGAGTGAAAATTATAATTTAGAATGCTTCGAATCAAGCTAAAAAATCACATACTCACAAGTTAGAGCATGTTAGTTTGACTCAAAAACTCTAAATTATGAGTCTCAAAACTAAGACTAAGTGATATGTTGATCGAGGAGGATCTTATCATATCAATTGCACACGTTCAGTTCATCGTGAGCGTGCAATTCATGGGCATCGTTCAGTCGTCGTGAGTAATGTGTGGTTTAGTGATGTGGTCATTGTGTGTGTCACATTGTGAAAATTTATTGTAAAAGGGTTTTCTAATTTGATGTACCAAGTCCTAAAAGGCTTGTATTCAAACATTGTATTAAAACCCTAAGCTTGACACCTAAGCCTACAAACCTAAACCCTAACCCTCGGACATTGTAACCACAATACATTACAAATACATTGCAAATACATTATAATTCTAACCCAAAGGTCCCTTACTGCACGTTTAAACTGCATTGGAACCATGGGTATGTGAACAAGAGTTCACCAGGTGGAGGTTACATAAACCAGTTTCCTAACTGCAACAGTTATCCACGTTGAAACCACGTTCCATGCCAGTAGACAGGGTAGACCACGTGAGTATGTGGACATGTGGGCAGCTAACCATGGTGGACATGTGGGGGTTTGCTAACGGGATGATAGTTGTTCACATTAAACAACAAGACCGAAACCATGAGGCGGATAAACCATTAGGTGGCACTTGGAGAGTCAACTGCCAAAGGAATCCAATTGTTCACATGGATAGTTAAGCCACCACGCATTGTGTGTTAACCGCCAAACCTAACCTATGGTATTTTTGGGTTTTGGTGGTTCTTTGAGGGCTAAATCACTTTAGTGACCATGCAAACCTATCACTAGGTGTCGTTAAACAACAAGCCCGAAGGATATGAACCCTCAATTTAGCTCATTCACTCCTAAACTCACCCTAAGGAGGTTAGAGTGCATTTGTAGGGCTATAAATACAGTTTGGCTCGTTGAAGTGAAGGAGAGTGTTTTTGAGTTTTATATGCGGATTTTAGAGGATATATACTGTTTTTGTTTTGAGTGTAACAGGAGAATTGAGAGTCAGAATTGGTAACTGTGAGAGGTGTTGGAAAGCTATTTCAGAGAGATTTCTGGTGACAGACCAGAAGTGCCTGCATGCAAAATCACTCTAGTAAATTTGTTGTGTAATCAACCAACTTGGATTCAATCCTAATAAAGTGGTCGCACATCTTGAAAGCAGACCCAGAGACGTAGTTCATCAGGGACGAACTCCATAATCAATCTTGTTGTCAGGTATTGTTGTGTTTTGCTACTTTTGAATTATGCTTTAAATCTTGTTTATCTTTCTCATTTATCATAAATCCTTTCCTTTTAAATCGATTCTCGTGATTAAAGAACTTTAAGTTAACATTCATCTGAGTGGTGGCATTAATTAGTTCTACTTCAATTTAACATATGATCATTTTAGATCATATAATTTGGTATCAAAGCGGGTTGCATTTGTATAATTTTTCAGTGAATTTTAACGAGGTCAAAGTCACAATGTGGAGAAGGAATCCTCGAGGAGTTTGATTAGGAGATTGGAAAGTGAAGAGTCATTCTTAGGTCGACCATGAGAGGATCTGATGCAGGTGAAAATAATGAAACAAAGATGAGTGAGGAATAGTTTCAACAAGCATTCTTGAGTATGCAGTAGATTTTAGGAGAACTATATGATGATAAGAAGGCGAGAGATGCAACTTCTTCTTCAAAGGCATCGAAGAATGACAAAGGTAAAGGCAAGGCTCATAAACCTCCTTCACCTACATCATCTCCATCATCATCATCATCTTCTTCTTCTTCCAGTGCAAAATCTGAAATAGAAAAGAAACCTAAGAAAACATCTCTTTTGAAACATGATGTAAAATTTGAGTTACATATTTATGATGGCAAAATAATCTTGAAAAGTTAGATAACTGGATTAAGCAGTTAGAAGTGTATTGTCAGATAGCTACACTTATAATGGGGGAAATATCTTTAATTGTGTGGGAAGGTAAAACTCAAATAGATGTAAAGCGGAAAGGTAAAGCCATCTCTTCATGGTCTAAGTTTTTAAAATCTCTTAGGAAACAATTCTATCCTTTAGGATATATGCAACAAGTTGTTATTGATTGGTAGCATTTGAGGCAAGTTAAAGTACAGAGTGTTTAGGATTTTACACAGGAGTTTAGAAAGAAAGAATTAGCGCTTTGTATTTCATTGGATACAGATGAAACTTTATTAAAATACATCAATAGTTTACATTCGTATTTGCAGCATACATTATTGATGCTTAATCCTCATGATTTTGATGAAGTGTGTGTTCACTCCATACATATTGAATCAGGTGGAACACCTCGCAAGAAGAATGACAATCTGAAGGGAAAGAGATCAGCGACAAATCAGAAGAAAGGTGAAATACCTACTTGTACTCACTGCCAGAGGATTGGACATGATGAGTCCAAATGTTGGAAACTCAACCCACAACTTAGACCAAAGAAGTTTGAGAAGAAGAAAGGTGAAAAGAAGGCCAATACAACAATCCAACAAGATTTGGGCTTCCACTTAGGTGATGAATATAAAATAACCACAATGGTTTCAATAGGTAAAACATATGATACTGGTTCAAGTTCTAGCACTTCTAAACTTTCTTCAAACCGAAATCATCTAAATGAGGATAAAAGGGTTGAACTATTTAACATAAGGATAAATTATAAGCACACAATGATAGATACATTATTTAACATTGGATCACATGCAAATTTAATATTTGAAGATTTAGTTAAGAAATTGGGTTTGGATACACATAATCATCCAAGACCATACCCTCTTGGTTGGCTAAATAAAGATACTCAGATCAATGTCACAAAGTAGTGTCAATTAAAATTTGCCATAACAAATAACTAGATTGATGAAGTGGATTTAGATGTGATTCCAACATATATATGTGGAGTAGTGCTAGGAAGTCCTTATCTCTATGATCGTGATGCAATGTTTTATAGGAAAGAACATAAATATCATCTTAAGAAGGATGGGATTGAATTTATTGTAAGGGAACATAAACTTAAAACACACTTGGATTTAGTTTTAGTTAATTATATGAAGAGATTAATAAGTTCAAGTAAGAAATATGTACTTATGGTTGTAAAAGAATAACATAAGGATCAACAGGATGTTTTTTCAGGTTGTGAATCTCAGGTCAAAGATAGATTGGTTAAAGTGGTAGATTCTTTTCCAAAACCCATTTAAGGAACCAAAAAATCTTCCTCCTAAAAGAGAAATACAACATGAAATACAATTAATGTCTGATGCCCTTCTTCCTAATATTGAAATGTATCGACTATCCATTACAGAGAACAAAGAAATAAAGAAACAAATCCAAGATTTGGTTGAAAAAGGTTTTATTCAACCTAGTTCATCTCCATGTGGCTCAACCATAATTTTGGTTCCTAAGAAATATGGGACATGGAGGATGTGTGTCGACTTCAAGGTCTTAAACAAGATAATAATAAAAAATAGGTATCCTCTTCCAAGGATAGACGATTTACTTAACTAACTGAAAAATGTTGTCTATTTCACTAAGTTAGATTCAAGAAGTGGTATCATCAAATCCACATAGCCGAAAAGACATCTGGAAGACTGCATTCAAAACTAGGCAGGGACTATTTGAATGGTTAGTAATGCCTTTTGGTTTGTATAATGCACCAACAACTTTCATGTGGGTTATGAATGATTTTTTCTGCCCATACATTGATAAATTTGTCATAATCTACTTAGATGACATTTTGATTTTCAGTTCTAGTATAGAAGAGCATGTTAAGCATGTTGAAGCATATTTTCAAAGTGTTGCACAGAGAAAATTTGTACCATAAAGTTTCCAAATGTGAGTTTGGGAAAACTTCACTAAATTATCTTGGTTACATAGTTAGAGGTGGAAGTTTAAAAATAGATCCAACGAAAATCGATGTGATTGTTAAGCGGCCAAGACCACAAAATGTGACTGAAGTTAGAAGTTTTTTAGGTGCAATTTAGTATTGGAGAAAATTTATTGCTCATTTTTCTTTGATTGCTTGATCATTACATGCTTTAACAGGTTCTAAAGTTCCCTTTCAGTGGGGAAGTAAACAACAAAAATCTTTTGATAAACTTAGGAAGAAAATAGTCACAACACCAATCTTAACTTTACCAGATATACAACAACCATTCGAAATTGAAACAGATGCTAGTGGTTATGCAATGGGTACAATATTACTTCAAAAAGGGAAACCAATTTGTTTTCTTTTAGAAACTTTTCTAAGCGAGTAATGGATTATCCAACATATGATCAAGAACAATTTGCTTTTGTTGAAAGTGTTAAGAAGTGTAAACATTATTTAATGGGTAAGGAAACAATGATTCACACAGATCATCAGTCGCTTCAGTACCTTCAGTCTCAAGCTAAGTTGCAACAATCTCATCATTACATATGCATGGGATTTCTTTAGCAATCTCACTTAGTAATTAAGTACAAGAAAGGTGTCACAAACAAGGTAGCTGATATGTTGTCTAGACCATCTTTGAATGCTTCACTAGTGCTGCATAGTAGTTCTTTAAAGCATGAAAGTTATATAGAACAATATAGTACACATGTTGATTTCAAAGATATTTATGAGTCACTAACTTATGGTGCTGAGGTGGAAGAAACAAATTATCATGTTCATGATAGGTTGTTATATCATCTG
Source organism: Pinus taeda (assembly GCA_000404065.3). Classification (NCBI taxonomy): domain Eukaryota; kingdom Viridiplantae; phylum Streptophyta; class Pinopsida; order Pinales; family Pinaceae; genus Pinus; species Pinus taeda. The sequence goes on along the minus strand of APFE031299814.1, from coordinate 18,838 downwards.
GGTAAGTTATCCATACCACATATAGAAAGAGCGCATGTTGTCCGAGAATCACATTCTTCTCACATTTCAGGACATTTTGGAGTAAGAAAAACAATGGCACAAGTTCAAAGGTATTGTTAATGGCCTCGTATGTATGAAATCTCTGCTAAATACACTAAAGGATGTGTGATGTGTTCGACCAGAAAACCAAGCAATTGAAAGAGGATAAAGTGGGTGAACATGATGATGTGAACAAGGAAGTGAAGATCATTCAACGGATACAATAGATACATGCGGCAATGAAGTATAAGTTAGAGAAGAGTGAGGCCAATTATAAAATACGCCATGACAAGCATCGAGTCGATCATAATTTTTAGGTCGGCGATGAGGTATGGTTGTATATGAGTAAAGACGGGTTGAAAGTTGAAGGTAAGAAACTTAAACCTATTAGGTATGACCCTTTCAAGATTATGGAAAAGATTGGAAATAATGCATTTTGATTAAATTTACCTCCTTACATGCAAATTTACATAGTTGTAAATGTGGAAAATCTGAAATTGTATGAACCTATGATGATCATGGATCCCGAGGAATATACATATATTCTAACTATTGATGATTTGGCACCTGAGTATAAGAACGAGTAGGAGGAAGATATCATCTTGGTGAGGAAGATTCCATATTTGAGGCATGGATATGTTGAATATCTTTGGGTAGGACTCAAGGCCATGATCCTGAGTAAGGAAAGGTGGATGGAAATTGGAAAAGTGAGGGAACTGTACCTTCATCTGATATCTGCTTAAAATCAAACTTTTGTGGTCCAAAAGATTTCGAGTGGAAATGATTGATCAAGGAGGATCTCATCAGATTAGTTGCACAAGTTCAGTTCATCGTTAACGTGAAGTTCCTAGGCATTGTTCAGTCATCGTGATTAATGTGTGGTTCAATGATGTGGTCATTGGGTGATGTCACATTGTGACAATTTATTATAAAAGGATTTTGTAATTTGATGTACCAAGTCCTAAAAGAATTGTATTCAAACATTGTATTAAAAACTTTAACTTAACACCTAAGTCTACAAACCTAAAACCTAACCCTCAAACCTTGTAACCATAATACATTACAAAGACATTGGAAATACATTGTAATTCCAACCCAGTGGTTCCTAACCATAGGCTTAAACTTTGTCGGAACTGTGTGTATGTGAACAAGAGTTCACCAGGCGAAGGTTACATAAAATTTTTTCCTAACTGTAACATTCAGTCACATTGGAATCATGTGCCATGCGAGCAGATAGGGTAGACCACACAGGTATGTGGACATGTGGGAAACTAACTGTGACGAAGAGGAGGTGGTTTGCTAATCGGATGGAGGTTGGTAACAAGAGTTGTTCACATTAAACAACAAGACTTAAATTGCTAAATTCTAGTCGGATAGTCAACCACCAATAGAATCCAACTATTCACATTGATAGTTAAGCCAATGCGTATTGTCTTTTGACCGCAGAACTAACCTATCGTATTTTTGCATTTTGGTGGTTGTTTAAGGGCTAAATTAATCCAATGACCATGTAAACCTATCACTAGGTGTTATTAAACAACACGACCGAAGGATATGAACCCTGAATTCAGCTCACTCACTCCTAAAATTACCCTAAGGAGGTTAGAGTGCATTTGTAGGGCTATAGAGATAGCTTGGCTCGTTGAAGTGAAGGAGAGTGGTTTTGAGTTTTATGTACAGATTCTAGAGGATACACACAACTTTTGTTTTTAGTATAATATGAGCATTGGGAGTCGGAATTGGGAATCGTGAGAGGTGTTGGAAAGATATTTCATAGATCTTTCTTGTGACAGTGACCAGAAGTGCCTGCATGCACAATCAGTGTGGTCAAGTTTCTATGTAATCAACCTTGTCAGATTCAATCATAATAAAGGAGTTGCCCATCTTGAAAGAAAACCTAGAGAGGTAGTCCATCAGGGACGAACTCCGTCATTAATCCTTTTGTTTGGTATCGCTATGTTTTTATGCTTTTCACTTCTATTTTACATCTTGCTTATGTTTCTCATCTTTCGTAAAGTCTTTCCTTTTCAATTGATTCTCATGGTTAAAGCACTTTAAGTTAACATTCAGCTCACTATTGGCATTAATCAATTCTACTTCAATTTAACATATGATCACTTCAGATCATATGTCCAAAAAATAGAAGATGAAAATAGAATGACACATTCTTTCCCATTTTTCTCCTGTGTTGAATTATGGTCTTGTGCTCCCTTTAATGGGAAGAAAAATGCTCACCAATTTTTCATTTAGGAAAAAAATTTCAAAATTTTTGACATACACAAAAGGGATAAATTCCCTAATACAAAAATCTACTTGAAATTTCCTGGCACAAGAAATGGAAAGATGCATTTTACGACTAAAATTCGAATAGAGAAAAAAAATTACCCTTGAATTGAGAAACTCCTCAATACGATCCTTGAGGAACCTACGCATGGCGTGTGGCCCTTTCCTGAGCCTCAACATGCACTGTAATGTGTGGATCTCATCTTAATTGCTGAAGAAAAAATCCTATCCCTCTCCAAAGATTTGAACCAGGGCCTTCTTGGGCTTTTCCCCTTCCTCCTCTTCCAATTATATTGAAGGACCTTGTTCATCATGGCGCCCTTTAGAGGTGTGATTTATAGATTCTTTGCATCCACAACGTCTGCCCAAATAAGCCCCAATGAGTGTAGAACAATCTTATAAGCTTCTTTAGGTAGGCTTCGCTCCGTGTATGCAAGATCATCCATTGAAGGTACAACATTCATGCATTCATAGAGGCCATGGGATTCGATCAAAACAAAGCAAACAATTGGTCTATACAATTAATGAATGAATTCCACAAGCAAAAAAAATATGAAATGGTATATGAAGATTATGAAAAATAAAATATGATGAATGGTGTCAAGTGCCAATGGGCTTCCATGCTATTTAATGATGAGGATGCAAACTAGCCACTATAAATAATGTTCTCAATTCATCCGCTAAATGGTTTACCCACTAGTTAATGGAACGTAAATTGGCGCAGTTGGAAATGAAAGGCGAGATTGTTCTGTCGAGGTCAAATCCCACTAAGCTAAGTGTGAAAAAACCTTGAAATGTTTCTTTGGAGTACACGAGGTGGAATATTTGGGTCATATTGTATCTCATGAAGGTGTTAAGGTAGACCCTAAAAAAAGTAAATCCATTGAGGAATGGAAAATCCCCACATGCATAAAGCATGTGCGAAAATTTATTAGGGTGTTATCACAGGTTTGTTAAGAATTATGGGAGAATAGCAACACCTCTAACAACATTAATTAAGAAAGATGCATTTTCTAAGACATGAGAAGTAACTAAGGACTTTGAAAATATTAAAGAGTCTATCTGCCAAGCACCATTATTAACTACCCCAGACTTCACAAAAAACTTTATTGTGGAATGTTATGCCTCCAAAAATGGAATTGGTGTTGTTTTAATGTAGAAGGGAAGACCCATTTATTTTGAAAGTCATTCAATCAAAGGAAAGTACTTGCACAAAGATATTTATGAGAAGAAGGATGAGAGAGAGGAGGAGAGAGGGAGGGATATAGAGATTGAGTTGGAGGGGGTGAGAGGGAGGGAAGAAGAAAGACATAAAGAGTGAGAAGTGGAGAGAAGGAGAGAGAGTGTGTATGTTTGGGGGTGAGATAAAGGGATAAAGAATGAGATATGGAGAGAAGGGGGTGAAAATGAGAGAGAAGGAGAGAGGGAGGGATATACTCAATAATGCGATGGGAGGAATTTTTTTCATTTTTGAAGATTCTGTTGTTCCTTTCTTTCAAGACATTCCATATTATGAAGCTTGGAGTTAAAGCCCAAGTTGAGCAAAGAAATTCATGATCAGAGAAGTTCCATCTCCAATTATTTAGGGTATTGATAATACTTCCTTTGTCCTCGTTTGTCTGTTGGAAAATTGTGGCAAAAGTATCCCACAAATTGGAGGTGAAAATGAAATTATTGAGAAGGTGCTCCATTGTCTCCTCTTGGGCTTCACAAAGCTAGCATATAGAAGGTCCTAGAACACCCCTCTTCTGAATGTTTTCTCAAGTCAGAATTTTCTTATGATGTACCAGCCACATGAAGAGTTTGATTTTCATCCAACCTTGATGCCTCCATATGTTCTGCTAAACCCTACCCGGTACATTGGAATCCAGCTCAAGGATTATGCACTTTGCCTCCTTAAGATTGAAGGTACCTTCATTATTGTTGCCTCTTCTATGTTGGTTATGCCCCTCTAAAACTAGAGTTTTCCTTTGGTCCAACGTTGTCAGAAGTGAATCCTCTTTTGCTTTCAAGGGTCTACCATCCCTGTATTCTATACTCTTTGAAGCTCTCCATTTTACTTCACGATTGGTTTGATCCCAAAAATATTTTACCCTGAGTAACCCTTTGGTATCAGTTTCTTTCTTGAGGTCGAGAAGCTCCTCTCTTAACAATGTAGGTTCTTGTTTCCATTTACCCTCCCAAAACAAAGCAAGATCTCCCTCTCTGATTTACCATAAGCTATTTTTTTGCACTAAGCCTCTATTCTCCCACACCTTATTCCAGATGTAGGAGCCTTTAATGATGCCAGTCATCCTTATCTGATCATTATCTTGCCAAGTGCTGGCGCATTTTTCTTTCCAGATGCTAGCCCACTAAGCCTTTGGATCTTTTGCCCAACGCCACCAAAATTTTTCCCCTAAAACTTTGCTAAGTACTTCTGGATCATCCAATCCAAGACCCCCATGGCTTTTAGGTTTGCAAATATTATCCTAGGCTACCAAGGCCCATTTCTTTCTCTCATCCCACTTACCCCAAAGAAAGTCTTTTGAATGGTTCTAAATTGTTGCAAAACTCCTTTTGGAGCTGGAAGGGATGAAATCATGAAGATGAGGATTGATTAAAGAATAGTTTTTGTAAACACCAACTAGTCTGCCAAGTTTAATGACCTCATAGTCCATTTCCTAATTTTATACTGCATCTTATTAATCACCGGCTCCCAAATTCTCTTGTGCAAAGGTTTATTAGTTAGAAGAACTCCCAGGCATTTGGAAGGAAGGACATCCCTTTGAAAGCCCAGAATTTTGGAGATATTTCTCTGAATAGAAATATTAGTATTAAAGAAAAAAATCTTAGATTTGGAGAGATTCACCTTCATACCTATAGCCATGGAAAAGTCACACAGGATTTGTTTATAAGCAAGTGCTTCTTTGACAGTGGGGATTCCCTGCAGCATAGTGTCATCAACAAATTGTTGATGGGTCAAAGCCTGTCCAGTCTCATAAAGTTGGAGACCCTTGATGTTACCAACTTCTTTCGCATACTTGATAGACCGACCAAGTCCTTCCATCATGAGGATAAAGAGAAAGGGAGAGACTGGATCTCCCTGCGCGAGGCCTCTTGAAGGAATAAAAGTTTTGGATGGAGAACCATTAACCAGAATTGAAAAGCTAGAAGAAGTTACCAATGCAATAACCCATCTTACCTAGTTATGATCAAATCCAAAGGCTAAAAGGACCTTCTTGATATAGGTCCAATTCAACTTATCATAAGCTTTGGCTATTTCCAATTGCATAATAATTCCCGCCTTCCTATTGCTTAACAATGAATGCACCACCTCATGCGCTTGAATGATGTTATTGAGAATTTTTCTACCCTCCACATAACCTAATTGCTCCACAAAAACTAGAGTAGGAAGAAGGGGTTTGAGTCTATTGGAAACAAATTTGGATATTATCTTGTACACCACATTGCACAAAGCTATGGGTCTAAACCTATGCATTGTCCTATTTGGGGATCAAGGATATGAAGGAAGTATTGAGCACATTCAAAATGGTTCTATTCATCATGGAATCCTCCACTACATTTAGAATATCTTGTTTGACAATGTACCAACAAGCTTTGGAGAAATACACATTGAAACCATCAAGGCCTGACACTTTACCATTCTGCATTTCTTTGACCTCACTAACCTCCTTTTTAGTCACTCGCCTATTGAGATCAAAATTATCCTCTCTTGTTATAGCCTAGGTATATGCCTTGTTAATTCCCTAATAAAATGAGCTTTGTCTGAAATGGTCTCCTTTGCTATAACTTGAAAGTGTTGAACTAACATAGTTTTTATCTATTCATGGGAATTGAGAAGATTACCTCCCTCATCCTTGATCAATGAGATAATATTATGAGATCTGTTCACCATGGTGGATCTGCGGAAAAATATAGTGTTTCGCTCCCCTTCTTTTAGCCATTGAACTCTAGATTTTTGTCTCCAAAATATTTCCTCTTGTTTACATAAGTTCTCCCATTCCTGATGATGTTTGATGACTTGATCATTTGTGACACTATCAAAGCCATCCATGATAAGGGCTTGATTAAGTTCCTACATTTTGTCTTCAACAACTTTTTTTACTTCAAAAATATTGCCAAATTCATACTTGTTCCAGTCTTTGAGTCTAAGCTTGATGTGTTTTAGTCTTTTGTGTAGCAAAAACATTCTTGTACCCTCAATGTGCAAGTCTTCTGTCCACCATTTTGCAATATTGTTGATAAAATCTAGGTGGGTGAGCCAGATATTCTCAAATATAAAAGGCCTATTCTTGGGGGTACCAATGCCTTGTACCTCAAGTTATACAGGCCAATGGTTTGAGCCTCCAAAGGGGAGAATTCTCACTATCATTTCCTTGTCGGTGAGAATAAGGTCCTCTGAAACTATGAATCTGTCTAACTTTGAGGCTACTTGAGACTCTCCACCTCTCTTATTGTTCCATGTAAAGAGGCCATTACTCATATCAGTGTCAACTAGCTTCATATTGTCTGTTATCATAAAATCAGTACTAAGGGCTGCTACTTAATAAGATCTCATGAAACTGTTTCAGACCAGGTTTTAGACTAAGGTTTAGCCTCCTTAGTCAGAGAGGGCTCTCTCACAGATTTTTGATATGCATTAAGGGTAAGAAAAGATGGCTAACTCTTTTAAAGTATATGAAATTTAAGCTGGTTGGAACAACAAAATTAGGCTTCACCCATTGGGCTCATGGAGTCATACACTTCTGCAGTAAACAAGTAGCTACTCAATCATGGAAACCAAGGCATATAATGTCTCAATGCTCAAAACATTTACCAAGAAGAACTTCAACTCAATAAACATACACAGAAAGTCCGAGCACTAGGTGAATTCAGAGTGATTGCATGTTTAGTGAACTGTAAAACAAGAAGAATAAAGACCAAACCACATATACTCTGAGCATTTGAAACACAAGATGAATCTTGGGAAGAAAAAGTATCCTTTCTATTACTATCAAAGTCTTTTACATAAGCCAAAATGAAAACTCTGTTTTTTTATACAAATCTCCAACCCTTTTTACATCAGAGTTTCTCCTATATATAGGAAAACAAAAATTAAACTACCTTGAGTCTCCTCCTCCAGCATGAGGAGAGCTCGAAAATCTATCATTAACTGCCTTATCTATATTTAAACTAACTTATTAAATACAAAAGGTATTGCGCTGTAAATACATAGAGTCCTATTCCTAATGAAACTCTAATTCTATCTCCTCGTGTGCATGATTCCTTCTTGAGCTTTGACACCTATACTATTTCTGTAGTGGCTGAAATACATTGGAGAGGCATTCACTGAACGAGCTGCCTTGGATTCTTACTGTGCAGATGACTCATTATTTGATGAAGATGTGTGCCCTGTTTTCACGGTCCCTGCCTTCCATCAATCTTTATTTCCAGATGAACATGCTTCAAGCTGTTTAATACCTTAATGACCACGCATAACCCCATATGCCTAATGATCTGGGTGCTTTGTGGACTGGACATGTGTTCAACCCAAAATTTCGGTAACCCTACCAGAACCCTAATATTTCGGTCATAAAGTAGCTTTAGGAAGACTTTAGCAGAAAACCAAAATGTTTCACCTTTTTGCTCCAATACTTACACCTGTCATTCTTTGAATGCTTTGACAGCCTTGTATGGTTTCTTTCCTGCCCTCGAGGCATTCCCTTTCAAAATTCGCTGACCTCAGCATCAATTTCATTTTTTCTTACAAAACAGTCATCTACAGCAGTTTCGTAGCGCGCTACAAAACTTCTGTTCTTTTCAAAAAATTACAGTCTTCAATAAATTTATCAAATACTTTGTGACTGCTACAGCTTCGCTTTTGGCTTCCAAAATTCCTAATTTGTCTTCCTTTTGTATGCTGTGCTTACATGCCTCAAAGATCAATGAACTTAAGAAAAATAAAACAAAAACTTGGGGTAACATGTGACCTTAAACATTTGCAATTTTCATTTGGCAGCTAACTTGCCTAACTGAGCTTTTAGTTTTGCAAGCTCTTTTTCCATGGCTGCAATTTCTGATACAGTTTTCTCCAAATTAGCCATTTCTTCCTCAGCTGCCTCCCATTGTTCCTTTGAAGATGAGGTTTTGGTTTCTTTGACAATGGGAACTTTTTTATCCATATCTTTCTTTTTGACTTCCTTTGCTTTTTCTGCTTGCGGTATCTGCTTTTCAATTTCTTTGGCCTGCCCTCTGGTGTATGGTTTTCTTTTGATTTCCTCTGCCTTCTCTGCTTTAGGCAGTTGTCTAATTTCTTTTGTTGCAGGTACCTTCATAGCTACCTCATCCTTGTGAACTTGCTCAGCTGTTTTGATTTGCCCCCTGGTGACTGGCCTTCGTGGTTTGACCATAAATTCCTTACCAGACTCTTCAAACCTTAACCTTTTTTAGGCCTTTGATTTTTTGGTGCTATCAGGTGATGACTGGGTTAGGTCAATAGGCATTGACTCAAGCTGCACTGATTTGGCTTGCTCAAAATCAATTGCCTCAAGCAAATCATTTAGATTAGCCTTTGACATAGGGCTTTCTTCCACCGCTATTGATTTGCCTTTTTCTCTACTTAGCTGACTTCTGGTTCTGATTCTTGACACTTGTTCAACTCCACTTGGCCCTGGCGCATCTTTCTGGTGCTTGATTTTCTCCTTTGATGACTTGGGTTTCTCCTTTGCTGATGATTTAGGTGTCTCCTTTATGACTATAGACTTCTCTGATTTCCTCAACTTGGTTTTGGGCTTCTTTTGGTCTTTCACCTCCTTTCTGAGCTCAGCCAAGGTAGGTTCTTCAATTCTTCCTTCTTTTTCCCTATCCGGCAATGGAGTGAGGCCTGTCTTGCTTTGAAAGCCGGCCATAAAAATGAAATAATCCCAATCTCTACCAATTTTTTGCAAACCATTTAACACCAGCAACTTTACTAAACCATGGTGAAACAAGGATGTTTCACAATCATCTTTCCTTAACTGGATTTTATCACACATTTTACTAAGGCTTCTGAACAAGTAAAAAGGGATGTCTATTGATGCTTTACCTGTGAAATGCAACAAGAGTTTGAAATGATAGGAATAAACTTTGGTGTACCTCCCCTCGCATGTCAGGTATTTCTGGATGCATGTAAGGAGCAGAGCATAATGTTCTTTTACATAACTCCTTGGCACAGCTTTGGTGAGGTCCTCATTTACATACTGTTCTTTCAAAAATTCCTTACAGGGAGTCATGTCAAAATTAAAATTTTTGAACCACTCTTGTCCTCCTCTCGGAATTTCAGTGACAATAGAAATGGCTTGTGGAGACACAGGAAATTCTAGCATTGACACCTTAGAATTCAAGCCAGTAAAATTCAATGAAAAAGCTTTCATTACCTCTGTATGTCCTCCCTTCAACTTTTCGCAAAACCTCCAGCAACCAGCATTTTTAAAGGCTCGTGCTACACCTTCATCTCTGAGTGTAAGATCAAGCCCCTCTGGCTCTGTTCTTAGGCACCTTCCGGATCGATGTACTCTTTTCTCCATCTTGCTTAGAATATCTTCACACAGAGAACTAACAGCAGCTATAATTCACAAAACAGCTTCGGCTTTGGAGTGCAGGCTCGCTTGCAATGATCCCTTTAAATGAAAACTCGGGCTTCTTTGCGTTTTTTCAAAAAAAAATCTCGTCATACAACAGGCATATTAACGCACCATGAATATACATTATGACATAACCATATCTCATAAAATCTCTTAAAATGATTGTCATGTGCGTGATCCTAAACCTGATGGCGGAATGATAACCTATCATGACCTGGAGAAGACATCAACTGACAAACTGTGGACGGACCTAATGACTCATCTCCCTAGACTTGACATTTCAAGAAAATGCGCTGCAAAAAACCCCGAATCCCCGATTTTGTAGCGCAGACAATTATGAATTGACAAAACGCGCTACGAAATGGCTGGTAAATGATACGCTGTGAAAAGGTGGAAAAATGATTGCGCAGCTAAATTGGCCAATCAGATTGCACTGCGAAACTGCGCAAAATACAAATGACGCAAACAAGACAAGACATGCCTTAAACAATAATGATGGAGGGTATCTAACGGTTTTTCACAAGGACTAACATCAATACCTTTTGAAATTCTAATTTCAAAGTGACACACAAAGAAACCTATTGACTTAAACAATTTTTTTTTTATATATGAATCTTTGGACATAGGTGGACTGTGGTTTTAAGTGATAACAGTGGCTCCACTTGGGATAGTGTGCTCCTGTAGTACACTAAGAACTCGTAGCACCAGTGCCTTTGTCCATCTTATTGCACTCACACACGGCTGACAAGCATCCCTTTCAAACTTTGTGGGCCTTCACCTCGGGCTAAAGTCTTCCTGTTCAGCTTGTCAGTTATTTTTTAACAGAAAACATTCATAAAATGGTTATATACAATGATCATGGAATACTTGGTAAACTTTCACTATTTGTAATGCTTTAAGAACCTTCCATTAACAGGTCCTCCAGCATATGGTGATCCATCAACCTCTTGCAGAATATAGGTGTTATTCCCATGGTAAGCTGAAATCAAATATGGCCCCTTCCATAAATTCTCAAATTTGCCATGTTTGCCCTTTTCCTCAATTCTAGCTTCCCGCTTCAAGACTTTGTCATTAATCTGAAATGTGACATCTTTAATCTTCTTGTCAAAAGCTCTCTTGACCCGGTTCTGATTTTGCTGATGGCCTTCAAACACTTCATTTCTCTTTTCTTGCAAAGCTATCAACTGATTGATTTTGCGTTGTATGGCATTAGGTTCTTCTTCTAGTCCTTGAATTAGCTTCATAACTAGTACCCCAAGAGATGTTGGGAAAATAGCCTCTGCACCATACACAAGCTCATAAGGTGAAGTTCCAATAGACCTTTTTGTACAAATGCGATCAGCCCACAAGGCATACCTCAACTTTAAGTGCCAAGCCTTTTTGTTTTCTTGCAGCAGTTTCTTGATGATCCTCACAAGAATTTTATTTGAGCTTTCAGCCAAACCATTTCCCTGTGGATAATAAGCTGTGGAGTGACCAAGGGAAATATGATACTGATGAAAAAAAATTATCATTCTTTTCGACTTAAAAGCCTGAGCATTGTCTGTGATGAGCTTGAGTGGACATCCAAACCTTGCCAAGATGTTGTTCTCTAAAAAGAAAATAATCACTGAATCATTTGCTTGCCTGGTTGGTACCGTCTCTATCCACTTTGTAAAATAATCAGTGGCTGTGAGAATCCACCGATGCTGCCCTGATGAAGGAGGATGTATTTCACCTATGAAATCTAATCCCCATTGCTGGAAGGGGGCTTCAACATAGATAGGGATCAGTGGCATAGGCATAAGCTTTCTTTTGCCCTCAA
>APFE031299809.1:7696-18402 GCA_000404065.3 Pinus taeda | reverse complement strand
ATTTAGGATTTAATTTTTAATGAGAATTTTGATTTTTTTAGCCCAACAACAGAATTTCCAGATTCATGCCAGATTTGACTCATCAATTTTGGAAGCTCATAAAATGAGTTTTACTTAGCCAAATGAGGCTCAAGACGGCTCGTTAGAAAGATAAAATCAAGGAGAACATTTTGGAAGAGGTTTCACCAACATATTTGATCATTTATTAGGCTAAATATCAGGCAGAAGATCAGGCTCCGAATTTTGAAAACAAAATCAATTTTCTGAGTTATTTTCTTCAATTTCATTTGTCTAAAGCCTCTTCTAATTGCAGAGCCATTGGTCAATGATATCCTTTTCCAATCAAACCATTCCAAGCATCAATACAGAGTTTATATTTTATTTCAATTATTTATTTAAATAAAATTTAATTGAATTTGATTTAAAAGTCAGCAATGCTATTTTAATTTTTTGGTTGCATTTTAATAGATTTTGATTTCTTCTTGCAGGAAAACAGTGGAAAAGATATGGAGAAAAGGATTTCAAGCAATGAGAATGCTACAACAATAAAAGATTGGAATTATGAGCAAGTAAAAGGGATTTAGCAGATTTCTCTTGAACAAACTCTCCTCTCCAAAATTCCTTCACAAATATTATAAATAAGAGATTGCAGAATGGAATAAGGGCTGCTCTCCTCTGCAATTTTAGACTTCTGAAAGCACTATTGTAATAGGAATTTATAATTGTAGGAGAGAGGAGAGAAAATCTCAGATCTGGGGATTATTGAGGATTTTCCTTTTGTATCTTGAGTTATGTGTGAGGGGCAGAGTTTGCACTATTGTGGCTCTAGTTTTGAAGGCAGAAATTCAAGCAATGTAAAGGGCTGTTGGAGACCAAGGACAGAGAAATGGATGCAATAAATTGGTATTTCAAATACTACTATTTCAAATATCATTTTAATTTTATGGTGACAGGAATGTGTCATTTTATTCATGTTTCTGCACTATTGTCAATATGGGTAATTTGTCTCAATCTTGTTATTATGTATCTCTGTTTTTATGGATTAATTTCTCATTTTTTGAGTAACTACTTACTCTGAAATCTGTCTTATGAAACCGATTTATTGAATGGTAATGTGTCGTGAATTATTTCCACATATCATTATTCAATTATTGGATTTATTGATTTGATAATCAATATCATTTTTGTGAACTACTTCCTGGAGTGTTATTGGTTTATTATTTCAAGTTTTAAGGTTTCAATAGAATGTGCTTTGGTAACCATAATATCAAGTTAATTGAACTACTTCATTAACTTGATATTCATTATAAACAAGACATATTTAAATCCCAATATTTTGATTATCTTGCTCTTAGTTGGGTTAGATCTATATCTGCCTAATTAAGATAGGATTTAGATTAGTTTCTTTTGCTTGCATCATAGAATAAACTTGCATTTAGAGTAAATTATACATTCTTTTAAGTTCTCTCCTCAAAGAGGCAAAACTTTAGTTGTGGCTTGGCTGAGCCCAAATCAGCTTAAGGGTCATTCTCTTCCCTGATCAGCAAGGAGAAGTGATTTGATATCCCTGTCTATTGGTAGGTAAAAGATACATCATAAACCAATAGCAATAGGGAGAAGGTAGCTGGACCTAGTTTAACCAGTCAGAGCCACCATCCCAAACGGAAAAGGAGTTGTTCTAAGGTCCGGACCGGGTGGTTATCCCCCAATGTTGTTGCATCGATTTTCGAGGCATCAACAACAGGTTACATAATTCTTGTTTTATCACTACCATTTCTGTGGTTGCAGGTTTCTCGCCAGATACCAATACTGTCAACTGCTAGCGACACTACCTGCCTGATCATTGTTAAATAATTCCTTCGTATCCTGGCCCTAGAAATTTCTATCTATCCATGAATTGTCTCCTTTTCCAATCAAGTTTTCACTATTAGCCTTAGCCATCATGCCTCCCAAGGACAAAGGACGAGAGGAAATTGTTAATACTCTGATCTATCCTCCTATATATCTTCATCATATCCCTATGGATGATAGAGACTACAAGATTCACGAAACACTCTGTGAGCTTGACCTCTTCGAGATGTACTGCTAGCTCGAAGATAAACACATTTCCAATCAGATGATATCTAGTTGTGGGAGTCAAACCTACCTCATTACATCTTTCCTTGTACCCACAACACCCCTGATTTCATTAGAAAATTCCATGCTTCATATCTGCCAAGCCAAAGGGCCAGATAACCCCTTAAGCTATTGATCAAATGATGCAAGCCCCCACAGTTAATAATGCTACTCCATTTTCCTATGAAGCTCTAGTTGAAATATACCATAAATTAGACTTTGCTAATAGAGCCCAAACTCTTGAATTATTCTTATCACAAGATGCTGCATTACCAAAGAAAAATCCTCCTTATCCCTCATCCATATTCCCTGAGAGAGCCAAGTATATAATCACTGTCATTCCTACCTCCTTGGATACTATTCCGACCAAATAGTAGATGAGGCCATTATAGGAATTTTATCCATCTTTTCTAATGATGATAAGCCCTCAATTGTGTTCAATTTCAGCCATTTCCTTACAGAGTCTATCCATCAGCAGCTAGTCAAGTTTCCTACAGAGGAGGTATTCAAATATGCCTCTATCTTAGTCTACACGTTCCTATATTTTCTGGGGGACAACATGAACTTGTCATTGCAGAAGCTGTATGAGAAAGGAAACCAATAGTCTGTCATTTTCAGGACCACTTTGGTTATGAAAGAATAGAAAGAATATACTTATAAATAGTTAACATAGATGTTTTTCCATTCAGCCATAAGCCTCTTAAGCAGCAGGACCGAACCAAGGATTAGTGAAGAAATCAAGAAGGTCTTGCAGCTGTTAGAATAGGTACAAACATGAGACTAGTACTTATATGAGAATTACACAGAGATAAGGATTTTTGGATGTTAGCTACCACCATATAAGTTGCCAAAATTGCTCCCAATGAGTATTTTTGCCTTGGAATACATCAGGAAGATGATCAACATGGATAAATTCCATTTTGTTTCTGTCAAGAAAAAGTCTCAGTTCAATATAAAAAGGCAGGTTGGTCCATTCATTTGCAACAACAAGGAAACAGGTGAAGAGGCTGACAAACTGCTTAGGGAAATGCAAATTAATCTTAGTTTTACATGGTCCTATGATTCGTTAGGGATAATTTCCAGATTGAGGGTAGAAACCAAGTCTAATCCTTATTTTCACACACATATGCTAGAGATAGAAAAATATAAGAATCAGTCTGAGTGGGTTGCAAACACATTACATGAGGCAGAAGAACAACAGGTCTCCTCATCAACAGTGGAGACTCCTACAATGCAAGAAAAGAAAGCCAAGAGGAGTAGAGAGGAAGAGTCTCCTTTAGGGAGTGATATCTTTAGTGAGGGATTTGAAATCACATACAGAAAGAAGGCTAAGCTTAGCTACGAACTAAGTCTTAGTAAAGATTTAGAGCAAAAAAATCTCATCACCAATGATGAGTCTCTTGTATCTTCATTAGTAGGTGATCAATCTACATAGTCTCCTACCACTTCCATGACCTCACAAGAGCATCATCAAATTATGCACATAGGTACATCTACTTCAAGCAATCCAAAGAAAATAATCATGGATGTCTTCAAGGAAATAAAGGTCAGAAATGAAGCCTTGAAGATAAACACATACAACAAATTTTGGAAACAAACCTCTGGTGCCCAAAGCAAGCTACTTTTAGCCTTTGGCTTAGAGAAGGGGAAAATGAAAATGGCATTCCTTCAGGCACAAGTTCCTCAACCCAAAGGAGCATCGGATTATAAGAAGACATATTTTGAATTTGATATCAAGGACATACATCCCATTAACCAAATGGAGATGCCTAAACAACCTAGATAAATGATTTTCTCTACTATAAATAGCACAACTATGACCTTGTCTAAGCTGCAGGTAACACTAGAAAATGTCCAGTCACAACTAAATATGGAGAAAGTTTCATCTCTTGCCAAAGATACCAAGATTAAAACCTTGGAAGATTTGGTAATTAAACTGGGTTATGATCTTGCAAACATCAATGCTACATAAGAGATGATCAAAAAGAAGAATTTGGATATAGAAACACTAAGGAAATAGTTGAAACTCCCAACTACTGAAGATCCTGTAGCCAAGGATATTGTAGAAACTAAAACTGAAAAGGCAGACATGATGAAACTCATCATAGAACACACTTCTTAGCTGAAACAAATGGAGACAGAGATGGAGAAATTAATCAAGGAAAAGGAGAAGGCTGCTAAATAGACTGATCCTTTAGAAGCACTCCCTATCACAATCATTCCAACTACAATATTAGCTACCAATAGTACAGGAGAGGCCCCAGACCAGTTAGCTATTGAAGTTAAAAATATGTCCCTACAGGCTAAAGAGATAACGAAACTGCAAGATCAAGTAAAACTACTAGAGGATCATCAAACGAAGTGTGACATTTTTCATGCAGCAAAGCCTCAGAGAGCTGAGAATCAAGTTAAGGCATGGAAGAAAGACACTGAGTCTTCCATTGGTAACACTCTTGGTAATGTTAAAGATATTATCTCGAACAACATCATAGAGGAGATTGATGAAATCTGGCCATGTATTCTGATCATTTTTTAGCAAAAGGATTAATGGAAAAGGCAAACCAGACAATTGCCAATATAAATTCTCAACTGGGAGAGATGCCTTCTACAGCTAACAACATAATAAGGTTTCTCAATTTTAAGAACAAGTATGAAATGTATGGTCTAGGAGTGGATGAAAAGACTGAAACTATTCTAGAGGTAAAGAAAGTCCTGACTAAAAAGAACTTGGTAGGACAATTAACTAAGAAGTGTCACACTCTGGAAATTGCAGTTAACATTTTTTCCACAAGAATTGATGCCTTAAATAAGAAGGATATTTCTTTGTTGTTTGTCATCAATGATTAGATAATGACCAGGGAGGATTACTTGAAGAAGCTGCATGACATAGCCAAGGACATAGCCAAGTCCTCCAATATCAAAGGTTCCATGACAAGTAGGGAATTTTACAAGGCCATCAATAACATATGTTTTATTCAGAATGAGATACAACATAATTTTACCATAAAACCAACTTTTGCCAAGTATACTGAGGTAGATGAAATCTACCGTAGAGTAACTAAAATATCCGTTCCAAATGAAGAGTAGGAGGAAATGCTATGCAAATATCAAGATTAGAAGACAAATCAGCTTGGCTAGTGCAACACTAGAATAGTGGCCACTCAGTAACATTTTTCCATCAAAGCAGGGTCAGATGTTCAAATTCATTCTTTTGGACCGAAATGCTTATCTTTCTGTTAAACTTTAAGTAATTATAGCATGCCTCGTCACTTAGGCATTGATTGTAATATTTTGTATTTTTGTTTAAATACTTCATTATGTCAAAGTATTTAGGGTTGCACCCTTGAGCTAGTTACTAGACACTACAACATTTTTGATTGAATTAAAATTTCTAGATTTATTTCATATGGCTTGTCTCTCTATGAGTTATTTTATTATGTTTTTATTATGTGTTCCTCATATAATTTATTTCATTTACAGTCATTCGATTGAAAATCTAACTAAATTTCAGTTTCATTTTGAATCCACTATGAAGTTGTAGTTTAATTAAGAGATTAATTTACAAGACTGTTTGTTCTTGTAAATTCCTCCCTGGATTTAAATTTAACAAGATTTCTGAAATGACTTGATTATATTTTGTTAATTAGGAAAAGACAGTTTTCTCAAATTCTGCTTGTAAATGGTGAAATACTCTATCTGAATATTAAATCATTTATGTTTCTCTATATTATTCTTATCTATCACATTTAAAATCAAAATAACCATATGTATTTAAAGAATTTTTTTTTTTCTTTATTAGAGATCTTTCTAAGTTTAAAGCACCCGTTAAAAAGCAGTTCACTGGTCATCCAACCATTAAAATCAAACAAAATATTTTAGAAGCTTTGGCATAGCCAATTGACCTTAGGTTATCTGAAAGGAAAACATCATATTGGCGTCGTTGCCGGGGAGCGAAGTACTGAAAGTTTAATTTCCCTAGGGAAATGATTTGTTGTTTCCTTTAAGGTGAATAAAGGATAAGGTGATAGGTCAAAATCTTTCACCTAGCAATTCCACTAGTCCAAGCTGGCTCCCTATAAGCATACAAGATCACATTCTGATTATGAGATTGTTAACCCTCTACCAGACCCAGAAAGACTCATTAGGGTAACCTCACCAAGGGGAAGACGTAGAACACCTTCTTCTTCTTCAGCTTTACACCTTGAAGACATTCCATTTTTAAATCTATTCTCATCTATACCAACTAACCCTGATTGGACTGAACTACCTCCTAGGGTGTTTGATCTTATCTCTAGAGGAGTAGACCTTCCATCAACAATTTTGATACAGTCACTTGAAACATATCAAGTCCCATCCATTCCTATCAAATCACCTTCATCTGAGGATGAATTGAATTTACATTTACCTAAATTCAAACCTCAAGATTTCATTATTCCAATGCCTTATTCTATTCTAGCTCGAGATTTAATTAATCCAACTCCTTATTCTTTTCCATCATCCTCAACTAATTTTGAAGAGACATTTTCTGTCTACACGAATCCTTTATTTGAAAATGGGGAAGACTTCCCACTAGGAGTTCAGAAATTGGTTATTAAAACCCATTTCCAACCCTTAAAGAGGTCTCCTCCCTCTCCTCCACACATTAATACACCTATCGGCTCATTCTCACCTCCTTCATCTTCATCATCTTCATCTTCCTCATCAACATCCACTCATACACCCCATACTCCCCTTGTTGTCATGGCTTTTCGACTCATTGTTCAAGCTAGATATGTTGCCCTAGTTCTCCCTACAAACTTGGGAAATTTTCCTGATTGATACTTAAAGCATTTGCCAAGATTTAATCGAGAAACATGGCCCTCATCAGAATATCATGTGTCATCCTTCCTATATTTTGCTGACAATATGAACACTAAAGAGGAAAATGTTAATATGAGATTATTTGTAGAAGGAAATGTTAGGATCTGGTTTAGGCAACTCAGAGCTGACTCTATCAGAACTTGGAATGAACTCATAACCATGTTCAAAAATCAGTGGGGGGTAAAGAAGAATCTTGTTAATTCCTTCCTGAATTTGAGGAATTAAAGAGAAACCTAAGAGAACCAGTTGTTGAATTCATTAAAAGATTCAATAAGCTCTGTCATAAAATGGCTGTTGATTGTAAATTACCAATAGCAATTGCAAAGGTCAGATTCTCTAAAGCATTTGATGATGACTTTGCAGTTATGCTAAGAGAAATAGTTTCTAATACTTTAGAAGATATGTAGACAAATGCTATAGAGGTAGAAGCCAAATGTCAGCTTCTGGTAAACTTAAGGCTAAAGTAGAAAAAGCAGAAAGAAAAATGAAAGCTAAGATAGTTGATTCATCATCCTCCAAATCTAAATTAGAAGATAAAAAAATTGATGAAATTACATATTTGCTTAGGAACCTTTCTAACATAATTTCAAAAATTGAAACTCAGCCTAAAGCTCCTCAACAAAATATTGTTAGAACTCAAGCTCAAACTCAATTCAGAAGAGCTCTTGAAATGCAAATTCTTTAGAGACTGGGCTTTGACCAAAACATTCAACCACTCTTGCTTATTGATGATCAATAGTCACAAGATACAAGCCCTTTAATTACTGAAGCAATAATATTGATTCTTCAGCAATAGAAATGGCCATAGTTCCTTCATCCTCATCTTAGTCTCTCGAGCTAGAAGTAGGAGATACTCAAATTTCCAGATACCAAGCATTCTCTAAATTTTTAATTGCAAAATTGAATAAGAGGTATGATCTAAGACCTAGATCAGGTCCTGTTAGGCCTCCAAAATCCACCACCATAATTGAACCTACAGTGAAAACCATTCAAACACAAACTCCAACCCCTCAAACTACAAAGTCATCCACTGAAACTCTTCCATTTGATAAGATTGTTTTGACTACTTTTAATATTGAAAAGGAATTGGAAAGGGTCAAGATTCCTATACTTTTAGCTGAAATTTCCAAAAATCTTGGTTACAAAAATCAAGTGTCTAAATGGATACATTCTTCTAGTGTAGTCGCTGAGGGAGATGTTATTATTTTGCAGGATGAAAAACCCTTGGTTGTATTTGGCCCTAGTTTAGATATGATTGATGAAATTGTTCCGCCATTTTATGTAACATTAAAAGCTCATGATTTTATTTTGTATAACTGTATGCTAGATTCTGGAGCCTCTCATAGCCTTATACCAAAGGTAATAATGGACCAGCTTTAGTTACAAGTCACTCGTAACTATCAGGACCTTTATACCTTTGACTCAATGAAAGTACCATGCCTAGGATTGATCAAAGACCTAGTTGTGACCTTAGCTCAAATACTTGTCAAAACTATAGTTTTAGACAAAGTTGTCACTGATATTCCTGCCAAGTTTGGCATGCTTCTATCTAGATCATGCTATGCTAAACTAGGAGGGTCACTTTAGATGGACATGTCTTTTGCTACTATCCTAGTCTATGGAGGTGAGCACTTAAGGTTATATAGGGAATTCCATTTCCTTCATAATGTTTGTAGGTTTGATCAAGCGAAGAACCACCCTATCTATGCAGTAGATCATGATTTTGGTTGTTTTCACTTGTCTTCACAAAATGCATCAAACAATCAACCTGCCATTGAGAATATCATTTCCCAGCCTAAAATTGTAGAATTAGACATTTGGAAACTTTATTTTGATGGTTCTTACGCAAAGGAGGGAGCATGAGCAAGAATTGCTCTTATATCACCAAATAAAGAAAACATAACTCAGTCATGTAAACTTGAATTTGAAGTCACTAATAATGTGGCCGAGTATGAGGATTTTATTCTTGGTCTTGAGTTAGCTAGGAGTCTAAAAGGCCAAAACTTGAGTGTCTTTCCTCACTCTGAACTTATAGTAACCAAGTTAGAAATTTATGTCAAACTAAACACCCAAGGCTTAGATCCTACAAAAATGAAGCTTGGGACACATTGAGAATTTCTTTCAAGGTTTTAACATAACTGTTGTTCCCAGAGATGAAAACATGCATGCTGATTCACTAGTTGTCTTAGCATGTTCCTTTAAAATCCCTAAGCCTATATTGTTAGAATATCAAATCCAAGTGAAGTATCAGCCATCAATTCTTAATAACCTTAAACATTGGAAGATTTCTGAAGATGATGAACAATCAAAATATTTTCTTCAAGTCATTGATGAATTTTCGAATATGCAAATTGAAGAATATCAACAAGTTATCCAAGAATTATATCAACAGAGCCCAAAAACATCATTCAGTCTTAAAATTCTTGATCATGATATCATACAATTATCTAATAATTTTATCCCTAAAGGATTAGTCCCATTGGAAAAAATATTTTATAACATTCCTAAAAATCCTTTATTTCACTCACAAGAAGAGGAAATTGAAGAATGTAATATTGGGACTTTGGATGATGTGAGAAATGTTAAACTATCTTCAAGTTTACCTTCGGATGTTAAAGTCAAATACCTAAATCTTCTTAGGAACTACAAAGATGTTTTTTCCTGGCCTTATAATGAATTGAAAACTTATGACACATCTTTGATTGAACATAAGATTCCTTTGAAACTAGAAGCAAAACCCTTCTAGCAAAATTTAAGAAGAATTAATCCCATACTATTGCCAACCATTGAAAAGGAACTTAAAAAGTTGCTTGATGCTCACATCATAGTGCCTTTAAGGTGTTCTAATTGGGTATCTAACTTAGTTCTTGTTAGGAAGAAGAATGGTGAAATTAGGCTATGTGTAGATTTCTGAAACCTAAACAAATCATCCTTAAAAGATAACTATACACTACATAAAATGGACCATCTACTTCAATAAGTTTCAAGTGCTAATAGGATCTCTATTTTAGATGGCTTTCTAGTTATAATTAGATTATGGTTAGTGAAGTTGATCAAGATAAAACTGCTTTCACTACCCCATGGGGTACATTTATGTATGCCAGAATGCCATTCGAGTTAAACAGTGCAGGAGGCACTTTCCAAAGAGCCATGGACCTTGAATTTGTAGGTAAAACATATGAATTTACTGTCATTTATTTAGATGATTTAACTGTTTTCTTTGATTTTGATGAAAGTCATTTAAAACACTTGAGCAAGGTTTTTGATAGGTGTAGGCAATTTGGCATATCAATTAATCCAAAGAAAATCCTTGTTTTATTAGATTTTAGGCTTCTGTGGTAGTTCTTTGCAGTGTCATGATCCGTATTATCCACAGTTTTTTGCTTATTTTGTCGACGTTTCAAACCCCAAAGGGGGTCCATCATCAGGACTAAATTAGATCTAAGAATGAAAGCTTCTATTGAGAGAAGATTCCAAGGACCTGGGTATAAATAAACTAAGAACCCTAAATTATATATAAAGAAGCTGACACCTTATTTATTTTTATTTATTGTTATTGTTATTGTTATTTTATTTTAATTAATTAATTAGAATAATTAATTGGCTTGATTATTCCTATTTTAATTCAAAAATAAGTTTTAATTTATTAATTTAATTTTATTGATTAGTTAGATTTAATTGTTTAATAAATTAATTTTGATTCTTTTATTTAATTCTATTCATAGTTTTTA
>APFE031299804.1:1777-35866 GCA_000404065.3 Pinus taeda | reverse complement strand
TTTTGGGCCAAGTAGCAAGGTGACTTGTCCTTTGGGCTTCCATTTTGAGGCTATCCACCCCTGTAGGGCTTTTTCAGTTGGCCAAAAGCCAAGAAATTTTCCAATAAGAGCGTGATCCTTCATGTATTGTATTTCTCCATTGATTCTGTGACTTGGCAACTCAAATTTGATTCTTTCAGTTGTTTTTGGGATGTAGGTAGCCGAAGTCACCTTTGGTTGTGATGCCGGTATTTCTGGATTTGTCCCCTGTACGTTTTCTTCCCTTTCATGTGCTACTGTGTGATCATTTGCTATGTCAGTCTGAGCTGAGCCCTGATTTTGTCCTAAAAAGTCGCTTGGAGGAAACAGAGATACAGAGGACTTGAAGATGTCAGACGAGAGGTTTTCTGGAGGAGGGGGGGAAGGTCCCGCCCCTCCCATAGGGGGAGCCATGATGTAAAGATTACCAGGAGCGCAAGGGATGGAGCTCCGTCAGATCAGAGAAGGGTTGCGATCGAGATGGTGCAGAATGCGCAGAACTGAACATTTGCTCAGAGCGTAGAGCCTATCAAGTACTTCGAATCCATTTAAAAATATATAAGATTTGATTTGCAAGCTTATGCCAATTTAGTTTTGATACCTTTGAGCCTAAGTAATACAGATATTTATTCCATGACCTCAGAAGCACTTGGGCCTAGATACTTTACATTATGTTACATTAACAAATTGTTGAGGTGGATAATAAAAACAACCGTTTATCATTGACATAAAACCAACTTATAATTGGCATTAAATACAATTTAAAATGATGATGATGTTATTTATTCATTCGTATTTAGATTCCATAATGTATAACATCACATCGATGTTCATTCCACCATAGATATTTTAAAAAATTAAAATTTGTTATAATGTATAAATGTCCATTACCTTACAATGAACAAGGTATAATTTAGCAGTGGCCAAAATTCATTAGATTTTGGCATTCGTTTGATCCTTAATGGAGTTAAAATAAAACCTTTTTATAAGTACAAATTGCACCCATCATAAAATTTTAAATTAATGACAATTATTTTCTATTGACTTGTTGCCTCAACATGCTAAACTCCAATATATACAATAGTCCTTTTTTCACTTGTTAGCTAAATAAATCATGCTGCAAAGATCTCCATGACAAGGCAGGTTTTGGTTTCTGATGTTTGACAAAGGTAACATAATGGGGAGCTTCCTTCACTTCAATAGAATGACAATAATGATATAAGACCTATTCTAATTCCCTCTTTTGTTTTTCCAATAGCAAAAAGAAACAATAAATAGAAATTTAAAATGAAAAGATTAGACCCCATCGTTTATCTCAAAGTGTCGATTAAAACCCTTGGCCTCATGATTGACATTAAATAAATAGGATTTTAGTTACATTAATGAAATTATGACCTTTGGTACGTTTGGGTTCAAAAATATCAAAGACTATAACTATCAAGTTAATAATTTACATTCATATATGTATTAACTTCCATCAATTTGTTTAATTAGATAAATCTTGTGAAAATTGATAATCCCCATGAAAAATGGCGAGTTCTTAGGGTTAGAAAATTTGGTGCACATGTGAGGAACCCTAAAATAAGACATACAAATTTTTAAGCCAATGAAATGCTAACAATTATTTTTTTTTTTAATTAAAATAAAAATTATTTTAATTATTTACAAAGTTAAGCATTATAAATTTCCATGTTCAATGCAAAAATAATAGTAGTCAATAGGCAAATCAATTGCTAGAGTCTTGCTTAGGTAGAGACTAATAAAAACACACCACTTCAAATGGAAATTTTAGCTATGTTAAAAAGATTGGATTTAAGTACCTAGCATAAAAAGGACATGAAAGGAGGATGACCCCCTAAACTTGTGTATTATATTGATGAAAATATGTTTATTTTTTAGATTATATTATACATAGTTGATGATAAAAAAGTTAACATTTTAGAATTATATGATTTTAATAAATTAAAAAATATAATTAATGTAACATGTTTATAAGATTTTTAGTAATAACATACTATATTACAAGTAGAATCAAAATATGTAAGTTAATAATTGGATATATTAATTTCCTTTTATATAGATTTTTTTTTACGTAAACTCAATAGGAATGTTGTTAAAATTTATAGTTTCACTAAATTGATGAGAAATTTAACAATGAAAGATCCTGTTTAGGGAGTTGGTCTATCAAAAGATGACTGGATTTGTCAAACTTTTGAAAAAATAAATGAATGAGAGAAACATGTTTCTTAGCTAGGAAAGAATGGTATCACTAGAAGGTTGAGTTTGTCCACTTACTAATTCACATGTAAATGAAACAAGTGAATGTTTAATGTTCCTACATCTAATGCACATGCTAGGCAAGATTGATAAAATGAAAACATTTGATGCAACTAGAAATGAGAAGGTACTAATTATGTATTAATTATAGTTGATCTAGGAGAAAATCTTAATGTCTTAAATAACAATATCATCAAAATATTGGGTTTTGAGATCCACACCATGACCAAATTTTCTACTAATGTTCATGGCCATAAGTGTATTCCTCAATCATCCCTAATGTTGAAATTAAATTTAAGAATTAGAGAGTCTCATAAGATGGATTTTATGTACTATATTATCATTATTGGAAATGTGTTTGTGCACAAGGTAACCAAAAAACCTCCAATAATGGGTTTGAACACTAAGAAAAATGATAATAAAATAAAGGGATTGTTCATCTCTATCTTTATCTACAATTAGTCAAGCAGTAAGCAAAACATGTAAGTATCTGAAAGTAAATAAGGATCATAGCCAACATCTTTGTGACCCACCTTTGTTGCTCTTCAGAGGATAATCTTTGTTCTAAAAACTATTTAAGGCTATCATGATCCATTTTTACCTTGAAGTGTCTTCCCATTAGGTAGGGCACCATTTCTTAAGTGCATGGAGTATTGCCAACATTTCCTTATCATAAATAGCTTTGTGTAAAAACTTTCTCTTGATTGGACGACTTTCAAAAGCAATGGGTCTTTCATCTTGCATTAAAACAACACCAATTCCATTTCTTGAAGCATCACATTCCACAATAAAGGTTTTTGTGAAGTCCGGTGTAGCTAAGACCGGTGCTTGGAATATTTCCTCTTTAAGATGTTTGAATGGCTTTGTTGCTTTTGGAGTCGATGAAAATGCATCTTTCTTCAATAATGTTGTTAGAGGTGCTGCTATTCTCCCATAATTCTTAACAAACTTGCGATAATACCCTGTCAACCCCAGAAATCCTCGCAGATGCTTTATGGATGTGGGAATTTTCCACCTTAATGGATTTAATTTTGATAGGGTCTAGCTTAACTCCTTCATGAGATACAATATGACCCAGATATTCCACCTCTTGTACTCCAAAGAAACATTTGGATCTTTTTGCATATAATTGTTTCTCCTCCAATAGTTGTAGACCCTGTCAACATGTTCAACATGATCCCTCCAAGACTTGTTGTAGATTAGTATATCATCAAAAAATACTAACACAAATTTTCTAAGGAAGGGTTTGAAAATGGAATTCATCAACCTTGAAATGTAGAAGGTGCATTGGTAAGGCCAAAAGGCATGACCAAAAATTCATAATGACCCTCATGAGTTCTAAATGTTGTTTTCGGAATGTCTTCAATCTTCATTTTGATTTGATGATATTCTGAACGAAGATCCAACTTGGTGAAGTAAATTGATCCATGCAATTCATCCAGTAATTCATCAATGACAGGAATGGGAAACTTATCTTTAATAGTGAGCTTGTTGAGCTCCCTATAATCCTGACACATGCGCCATGATCCATCCTTCTTGTGCACCAATACTACTGGAGCAGAGAAAGAACTTTGACTCGGTTGAATTATACCAGCCTCTAGCATTTCTGCAACCATACGTTCAATTTCACTCTTTTGGCATAGGGATATCTGTACGGCCTGATGTTTGGAGGAACACTTCCTGGAATCAGATGAATAGCATGATCATGATCATGAATAGGTGGGAGACCTTTGGGAGTCTCAAATACCTTGGAATGATTGTCCAGGACTTTTTGGAGATCTGGAGAAATAGATGATTCCAATATGGGAACATCTAGCAAAGATAATTGTGCAATTACACCTCTTTGTTCCCTTTTTAGAAGCTTTGTCATACCGTTAGAGCTTATTATCTTTCCCAGTTTCCCTGCAATACCCTTTAATTCCACTTCCTTTCCTTCCACAAAAAATTTCATGAAAAGTTCTTGAAAATTAAAAGCTATTGTACCCAGGGATTGTAGCCATTGGACTCCTAATACAACATCAGCACCTCACATTGGAATGGAAAGCATTGGGCTAGTCAATACATATTCTCCCATGGATAGCTTGATATTATGGCACTTTCTGGAGCAATTTATTGTTCCTCCATTTGCAATCATTACTTGACGCTCTGGTGCTGGATATAGGAAGCAATTCAATTCTTTTGCTACCTTACAATGAATACAATTGTGGGTACTTCCTGAATCAATCAACACTATTACCTTTTTCTTCTTGATTTGTCCTTCTATCTTGATGGTTTGAGGAGTGGTAATTCCCGCCAATGCATTACAAGATATGGTTGGATATTTTTGACACAAACCATGGAGATGGACCTAATAACATTTACCATTAATATTATATTTGAAATCCTTCATTAGAAACCTAATTGTCACATATAAACCTAATGGAGTGGTGCCCTTTCATCACAAACCTAATTGTCACATATAAAGTTGTTGTAATGCTATTTAGTAATCTTCATGGTATATTGTTGCTAATCATCTAGAAGAAAATAATAATAATATAATTTTGAATGATAAAGGAAATATATAACCCCATGAAAATTTTATTCCCATGTGGATTTGAACTAAGATAAGATTCATGATATATATCTTGTTGATAAGGCATAAGAACTCCTATGCCAAGGTTTAATATAAGTTTTCTTTCAGCTATTTTATTTTTGGTGAACTTGAAGGTATTAAATGGTATTTCAAACAAATGTTTCACCCTTATACAAGGTCATGAAATATAATTCTTTATAAATAGATAACATTTTTTTTAGCGATGGTAATAAAAACACAATAATCACTATTTAGTACAATTTTAATTAAATTTTCGCATGGATTATTAGGTGATATTTTCCTACCATAGTCAAATAACTTATCTTCCAAATATTTTTAAGCGTGTGTATTTATGAAAGATAAAGGAATTGAGCATCAAACTATTGATGCATGTCCTATTTATTGCATATATATTATGGAGAGAATGCAACAAGAATGGAATGCCCAACATATGAAAATAGTATTGAACTAATGAAGTGAAACATAATGTGGCCTATATGGTTTTTTTCATATTCCTATAATTATATGATTCCAACAATTGTTTAGGTGTAATAGAATAACACAATTTATCTATTATAATGCAAAAAAAACATTTAAATATCGTGTTATGTGAAGGCATGTAGATGGCTATGCATTTAAGGACATGTTGAGACCTTAACCCACCCTAAATTTTCAATGAAATTGCGGGTACCACTTTCCCTCTTCTTTTCTGAAATTTGTTTTCTTCCTTTATAGATTCATTTAAGTTGGGTGTAGTTCTATACAAAAAAAAATTCAATGTATTTAATTTTTTCCCCATGAAAGACCCAAAAATTCTAAGACAAAAAAATTCAATAAAAAGTATTTTTAACTTTTATCAAAGAAAATTTTCCACTTTCAGTGGAGTAACAAGTTCACTTTGCACTCTAATAAAACTTCAATCTTAATGCAATGGGTTTTATATATTATAGGTATGTCCATACTTTTGTTTCTTTATAATTTTAGATTAACATTAATGGTGTTAATGTTTTGAAAGTGAAAAATGTCCTTCTATGATGGGAGTAAATATAATATTTTCCTAATGGAAAGCAAAACACCACTTTGACAAAAGTGTTAAAATATATCTAATAAGCATGCTATAGTTTTAAGTTTTTCAAATGAAAATAAAAGTAGAATTTATCTTCCAATTTAAAAAATGCTTCAATTTAAATATCATTTCCTAGAAAATGAAGCAAAGCCCAATATTTCTCAAATAGTTGGAGTTACTTTTCAACTTTGAAATGAAACATGATTATTGATGACTAATGCATTGTAGTTGTTTCAGAATTGAAACCAACTTTTTCTTGTGCTCTTCAATAGAAGTATCAAACAACATGGATTAATTTAGTGCTCCATTGTTAAACTTTTTGTGAAAATGAAAATGCAATCACAATTCCAAATAAGTTAAAAACACTTCCAATAGTTGCCGAGAGCACCATCCCACAATGTTTTGGTAAATGGTAGCTAAAATGACATTTATGAATATAATGCTCAAAATATTTCGAAATATATAAATGTGCAAGATCATATTGATCATAGTTTAAAATTCAATCTTATAAAAATAGAGATTATGCATATACTGTGATATTAGAAATCATTTTAAATTTTTATTTGAGAACTATTAGAGTTAGTATTACACTATTTTATTTGAATGCTTTGGTTATAAAATTTAATCATCTAGTGATTATAAGAGCTCTCTATACTAGTGGAGTTTTGGTATTTTATTATTTATATTTAATTCACTAGGTAAATATTCAACAACACCACCACTCCCCCTCGTTCCCTTCCTCAGACAACCACCACCCTTTTTAAGCTAAACTTTAAAGTGATAAACTTCATTTCTTATGCATAGCTTACATTTTGTTAACTACTAAAATTATAAACAAATAATATGTGAAGTTTGTAATTTTAGTTTCATTCCTACTTCAAACTAGGATATCTTCTCTAGGTCCCCAAAGAAAAATCCTAAGAGAAATAGAGAAATAAGTGAACCAATTAAGAAACTAGACAGGGATATGGAGACCATAACATAATATTTTATTATAATTTGGTTGTCTAAACTTGAAAATAAACGTATGTGCCCCCTATACAAGGACACAAAAGCCCTAATATATTAAACAAAGTCTTTCGGTAGAAATCATATGAGAGAATTTTTCAAAAACTAGTAATATTTAATAAACTAATATTGTTGACCTAGGTTGTCATTGATGTCAATATGGAAATATTCTGGATACTAAAGGATGATATGAAGCCATGGGGAAGCAAAACAGATTCATGAAGAGACAAAGCAAGAGAGGCATTCATATATGCAAGGAGGTCTTTGAAAGACACTGCCATGCCAAATGAGCCACATTGGACTAAGAGGAGCTGCAGGAGGAACCATATAGCAAGGAGGCATATCAGAGTCATCAGGAGCCACTAGAGGAGCAATGCATGTGTTTAACAGCAAATAGAGGATGTAGAGAGCAATCAAAGCAAACAGGAGTAGACAGAGCCACCAAAGGAGTATATGGAGACGAGAGGAGCTAACAGAGCACGAAGCACCACCATCGGAGCCATAGAGTAAGCAAACAGAGCTAGAGGAGAACACAAGAGGAGCCAAGTGGAGCACACAGAGTGCTATAACACTATCCACGACATAAACATGCATATGGCGGCAAAGACCTGTATATGCATTTAACACAAACAGAGCTATCGGAGGTGAATGACTTAGACTCATATGCAAATACACTGACGGAGTGAAAAAGGTATAGTTTATATTGTATGAGCAGGTTACGTTATCAGGCTTTTAAAACCCATGTATGCATGCTTTAACAGCTGTTGAACACTGTTGAAAAAGTTGGAGAAAAGTTGCTGAAACATTAATTTCTCTGTTGCTGAAACACCACTTTCAGCATTGCTGAAACACCAATTTCGGCGTTGCTGAAACACCTCCATGACAAAATTATATTTTGGTGTTGTTGAAACACCTCTGTGAAGAAATTATATTTTGGCATTGTTGAAACACCTCTGTGAAGAAATTATATTTCAGCGTTGCCGAAACACCTCCGTGACGACATTATATTTTCGTGACACCATCAATCGAAGGTAAACATGAGGAAGCTAAAGCGAATGGAGGAGGGAAGCCAGAAGGTCAAGCGAGTGTTGAGGAAGTTGAAGCTCAGGCGAGCAAGGAGGAAGCCAAAGAGCCATTGAGTAAGCAGAAACGAATGGACAAAGGCATGAGAATGTATAAAATAGTAAAAATAGAGTGTAGTTGTTGCTTTTGTTGTTGTTGCTGCTGTTGTTGTTGCTATTGCTTCTGTTGCTGTTGTTGCTGCTGCTGTTGTTGTTGTTGTTGCTGTTGCTGCTATTGTTTTTGCAGTTGTTGTTGTTGTTGTTGCTGCTGTTGTTGTTGTTGCAGCTGTTGTTGCTGCTGCTGCTGTTGCTGTTGCAGCTGTTGTTGCTGTTGCTACTGTTGCTGTTGCTACTATTGCTATTGCTGTTGTTGCTGTTGCAGTTGTTGTTGCTGTTGCAGCGGTTGCTATTGTTGCTGTTGTTGTTGCTACTGTTGTTGTTGTTACTGTTGCTGTTGTTGTTGTTGTTGTTGCTGTTGTTTTTGTTGCTGTTGCCACTGTTGTAGTTGTTGTAGTTGCTGCTGTTGTTGTTGCTGCTATTATTGTTGTTGTTGTTGTTGTTGTTGTTGTTGTTGTTGTTGTTGTTGATGTTGCTGCAGTTGCTGCTATTGCTGCTGTAGCTGTTGTTGCTATTGCAACTACTGTTGCTGTTGCTGATGTTGCTATTACTGTTATTGCTGTTGTAGTTGTTGTTGTTGTAGTGGTTGGTGTTGTGAAGAACCAGAATGTATGGTAGCAGACGCAGCAAAGGTGATTAAGCGGTGTATGAAGTTTCTGGTGAAGGTTGCTGCAGCTGTGGAACGTTGTTGAAATGCGTTGGAGGAAATAGAGGACATGTGAGGGTCAAACAGAACAGAAAGAGGGTGCAGTAGAACAAAAAGAGGGATGAAATACCAACATGATAATAGGCAGTCGGAAGGGAGAAGCAACTAACAGAGAAATAGTCATACTGAAGCATTCACTGTGACAATGAGAACATAAGCTTGAACAGAAAGTTGTTCTTTATACAGAGTTTAGTGCTGCTAAAAGTAGACTGACTAAAGTTGTGTGAAGACATTATCAGTGAGAAAAAAAGGCTATTGAACACTATGTGTGGGCAGTGTGTAGAGTTGTAAAGAATCATTCTTAAGAAGACTGGTTGTCACTGATACTGTAGCCTAGAGACTACCGTGAAGCTGTAAATAGATAGAACTCAGCAGAGAAGAGTTCTGAGAGCAAAATATTACTATCAAACAGTGCCTTGACAAGATAGGATTGGAGTCCTTGGGGGTTGGTGCCTCAAAAGCAAGATAGGATTGGAGTCCTTGGGGCTAGTGCCTCAAAAGCAAGAAGGATTGGAGTCCTTGGGCTGGTGCCTCAGAAGTAATTAGGATTGGAGTCCTTGGGGTTGAAGCCTTAGAAGTAGTAAGGATTGAAGTCCTTGAGAGTTTGTGCTCCTAATTCCAAGATTGGTGTCTTGGCAAAATAGAGTTGGTGCTCTAGAGGTTGGAGCCTCACCAAAGTCCATGTTGGATCTTGGCAACTGATTGCAACCATCTATATATTGTATCTATTTTACTGCATAATTTATATTAATAAAAGCATTTATTCTTGCCATTCATTTTGTGATCTGAATATATATGTTTTAACTGGTAAAACAATAGTGGGAAAAAGAAACACTGATTCACCCCCCCCTCAGTATTTCCAACAAATATCACACTTTAAATATTATTTTTCAAAAACTAGTAATATTTGGTTTTAGTAAATTAATTTAAATATTTTTTTTGAAAAACTAGTCATTTAATATAGCCATTAGATGCCCACGAGTCTTTGGATTGATGGTGAATGGGTCCACTGTTAAGGCACTCTTTGCGATAGGTCACTAGTTCAAATCCCCCGTGGGTGCCTTACCTACCAAAATTAAAAAAAAAAATATGGTTGTTACATATTAATATTTAATAAATTAATAAATAATTTCATTATTTAAATATTATTTTTCAAGAACAGTAATAATTTGGTTTTAATAAATTAATTTAATTTATTTTTCAAAAACTAGCCGTTTAATATAGCCGTTACCTATTATATTTTTAATAAATTAATGAAATAATATCATTATTTTAAAATATTATTTTTCAAAAACTAGCTGTTTTAATATAGCCTTTACATATTAATATTTTAATAAATTAATAACTAATATCATTATTTAAATATTATTTTTCAAGAATACTAATATTTGGTTTGAATAAATTAATTTAAATATTATTTTTCAAAAAATAGCCATTTAATATATATTTTTTTTTGTTGATAAGTGGGTGAATCCTGAAAATCACTCTTACCCTGTGGCTGAGAGGCCACGACTCAGGGGCATCTAAGCCGTCAAAGTCACCCGGGGATCGCACCCGGCCTGAGCCGCACCAGCGGAAACCATGCTGGATTTTTTGGTATCAGCGAGACTAGAACCAGTGACCTTTGCATATGGAGCGCCTTAACAACGCGCTCCTTCACCGATTGTTTTATATCTCTTTGATAGCCATTTAATATAGTTGTTTCCTATTAATATTTTTAATAAATTAATGAAATAATATCATTATTTAAATATATTTTTTTAAAACTAGCCGTTTAATATAGCCATTACTTAATAATATTTGTTTTTAATATATTAATATATTAATATTATAATTTAAACACTATTGTTCAAATATAGCCATTACTTGAAATTATGTCTCTACCTTGCTCTCTATTTAAGCCTTTGCCATGGTCTGCCTCTTCATCTGGTCCTGATGATGAACCACACTTGTTGGTTTGAAACACGTCGGCCAAAAAATTCTCTCATGTGATTTCTACCGAAAGACTTTGTTTAATTCATTATGGATCACAGAAGCTTGAATACAGAAAGAAGCCCTAATATATTCTCAAATCTATTTTACTAGGTTGGGTTAAGAGGACTATCTAGATGTAGTTGACATGGTATTTATTAATATTATGAGATCAAATCTACATAACATTACAACTAGAACCCGTACAATTCCATGATTAGAAGCCATAACATGAATAATTAGTCTCACAATTGTTGAAAATAGAGTTATAACAAATGATGAGGGTAGGTGTGCAACCTATTATCAATATTTTGAGCTTGAAATGTACTATAGGTTACATCACCTAAGAAGCATATGATGATTGGCCTAGTGGAAGGGTTTCATCAATATCATGAAATTAAGAATATCTTAACAAGTTGGTGGGTTGAAGTTGATTTTATTTTTGGAAAGATAGATGGGACATACACAATGATTAATCTAAGAGACCCATAAATCTATGCCATGTCTCTTAGGTGCATATTGTATGTGGAACAAAATTATATTCACTTTAAGGATGCATTGGTGCCTTTGTTTCATATAAGTATCCCAACATGAGGAATATCCAATAGGGATTCCTCTATTTTGTACTCATTAAATAGAGCTATTGATAGGGCCCAAAAGAAAAATCTAAATCTAGGATTCCACCAACATTCTACACAACTTCTTATTTTGTGGATATAATATGTGTCAACAACCCTTTCCCAAGGTTAAACTAAACATATAACATGGAAAAGACACTATTACATGTGTACTACCAAGCAATATGGGAAAATAAATATAAGAGGAATTATGCTCAACTATGTGCCTATATTTTAGAATCCCTCTACAAATGCTTTCTTGAAAATAATGTCACAGGATAAATAGAGAAGTAATTAGACAATTGAGGTGCATAGGAAATTGGTGTCTACAAGATAATTTCACATGTTTAGGAATTAGTGGGGTCACTAATCATCACCATATTTTACCAAAATATGTTCCTAATATGTTGATTTTGGGAGAGATTCTTTGTTAGACAATATTGCAAGGCTTCAATTCTACACTATCCAAGGATTCTTGAAAAAGGAACTTTATCTTGTACAACATGTATATTGCGAATTATGGGTTACTCAACCCAAAGCATGTAATACAAGATAAAATCACAACATTAGAGTATAGATTTCCATAAGGGAAATTTATTAAACAAGATCCCTTGGATCTAGTTGCCAAACACACCATCATGGTGTTAATAACTTGGCCTTATGCATATGAGAGATGGGGTCATGTTTCCATTTTGGAATGTTGTAATATGGAAGGAAGTGTGATAAAGGATAAAATAAAAAGAATTTAATTCCACCTACAATATGGCTTAAAAAAAATGGAGAGGATAAAACATAAACTAGTTAAAGAGGAAAGGTTATTAAAGAAAGAAGTAGAGAAAAAGAAAAATGTCAAAGAAAGAATAATATAGGAAGAAGAATAGAGAATCAAATATGAGTATGATAAAGAAAAAAAGGAAGCTAATAAAGCATAGGGAGAGAGAAAATAAATTAAGAGGTTGAAAATATTGAAAATGAAGGACTTGAAGTAGATGTAAAACAAACATGAGAAGAATAAGCTCTAAAGAAAGAACAACAAGATAAAACTAAAAAAGGAAAAATATCACAACTAGAAAAATTTCAAGCACCATCTATAAAAAAGTATAACACAAAGGAGAAACAAACATTTTGAGAAAACCCTAGAGTAAACAACACAACAAGCCAAAACACTTCCAAGTAGCTTTATTGAGTTAAGAGGATTTGATTACCCCTAAGCTAAGCACAAACAAAGGAGAAATGTTTTAAGGATACAATTGCTGAAATGAAACAAGTAGTCACAACATGCAATATAGAGAATATAACATCTTAGGGAGAAAAAGGTATCCTAAATCTTGTCAAATTTGTTGTTGGTATATAACTTATAACCTATAATAATAGTAGGTTGATTGTAGTGAAACAAACCTAGAAGAGGAAAATAGTTGAGCTAGATAATATAGGGATTAATTTGTATCATTGATGAAAATGTACTTGATACAAAAAGAGCCAAACTAACTTACTTAATATTTGTTATCCTAACTACTTCTAATGCCACAATTGATAAGTGTAAGTTTGAAGTAGCTAGCATTCAAAATCTAGAAAAGAAAATTTATTTATTGGGAAATCAAGAAAAATATTACAATACAACATTGGGTTTGGTATGATTTTGTGTTATGCATCCAACTCATAAAACTGAAGAAAATATTGATCAATGACTTGAGAAATAGCCTCTTCGAGGGGGACACATCCTTTACATCACATAAATGAACAATTATGGGATGATACAAATGATTAGACCTCCTCGGTATATATATGAGTCTAAGGGGTTATAATATAATTAGAGCCTACATAACAATAATAATGTAAGGGCACAATAATAATAATATTGGGCTTCTATGGGGCACAACAATAACAATATAAGGGATACATAGGTACAAAAATAACAATAGGGGGCTACACTAACAATAACAATAAGGGGGATACACTAGTATTATAGGGACCTAATATGCCTCTCCCCTTCAAAAAAGTGTTGTCCTCAGTGCTTGAGTAGTTCTGGATGCTTCTGTATAAAATTATCATCCTCCCTTGTGGAATTTTTAGCAGCTAAGTTCTTCCACTTAATGAGATACTCTAAATTTAATCGATTCCGCAGTGTCAGGTTCTTGTTTCCATGGCTTCTTTAGGATCAAATATGATTTTTCCTTCCTCATCAATTTTTGGCAATACTATTTGAATTGGGAGCTTGTCACTAATAACGTTCTTTAAGCATGAAACACAAAAAAATGGGTGTACTCGGGATGATGGAAGCAATTCAACTTGTATGTCATATTGCCAATCTTTTGCAACAACTTGTAAGGACCATAATACTTGGGTGATAATTTATTATCCTTTTTATCTTGATTGAGGGAAATTTGTTTGTATGCTTGTAGCTGTAAAAATAGGCAACCACCTACATCAAAAATTCTTTCATTGTGATGCTGATCTACCTATTGTTTCATTCGATTCTACACGAGAGTGTGGTTATCCTTTAATAGTTGAAGAACTTTTTGTTGATGCTCAATGTGATCCTTCACTGCTTGAATCTTAAAATTATCTCTTGAATATGGTGTGATGGATGTTCGATGATATCCATAAAGTGCCATAAATGGGGTCATTTTTGCTGCAGTATGGAAGGAAGTGTTATACCACCATTTAGCCAGAGGTAACCACTTGAACTATTATGTTTGTTTATCAAATACAAAGTAACAAAGATATCCTTCCAAACATTTGTTCACTACCTCAGTTTTCCCATCACATTGAGGATGATAAGATGAGCTATGAGCTAATTGAGTACCAAGGAAGGAAAATATTTTCATCCAAAAATTTCCAGTGAAAATGGGATCTCTTTCACTTACAATAATATTTGAATTTCCATGTAGGTTTTGAATTATTTCCATAAATGCAATAGCAAATTTATTTGATTTAAAAGGATGAATTAATTCAGAAAAGTGTGCATCCATGGTAAGCCTATAAACTACCACCATGATGACACTCTTTCCTTCAGACTTCAGTAAAATTGTGATAAAATCCATTGAGACCTCCTCCCAAAGCTGAATTAGAATGACTAAAGGTTGTAACAAGCTCGGGTTCTTAATTGTCTAATTTGTTTTTTTGGCAGACCATACATTATACCAAAAACTTCTAAATATTAGATTGAAGGTCATCCAAAAAAAATTCCTTCTTGACCCTGTGGTAAGTTTTTAAAAATCTTGAGTGCCCTCCTAAAGGGGGGGTGTGTGATTTGAAAAGAATCTTTTGTTTGATTTTGGAATTCATACAAAGATATAAATGATCTATGTACCATACTGAATCATTTTTCTAGATAAATGTATCAGATATACTCGGCTCTTGTTGCAACTTTTTAGCGAGTGCCAACACCTCTTCTTCATTCTTCCATTCATCCCTTGATTCATTTATCCAATCAAGTTGGATAATAGAAATGTAACAAAGAAATGCTTCCACATCCTCATCCTTTCTTGAGAGTGCATCTGCAATAACATTTTGCTTCCTTTTTTGTAGATGATTTCAAAGTCATAGCCCAACATCTTTGTGACCCATTTTTGTTGCTCTTCTGAAGATACTATTTGTTCAAAAAGTATTTAAGACTATCATGATATTTTTTACCTTGAAGTGTCTTCCGATTAGGTAAGGTCGTAATTACTTTAGTGCGTGTAGTATTGCTAACATTTCCTTCTCATAAATATGTTTGTGTAAATACTTTCCTTTGATTGGATGAATTTCAAAAGCAACAGGGATTCTTTCTTGCATTAAAACAACACTAGTTACATTTCCTAAGTCATCACATTTCATAATAAATGTTTTTGTGAAGTCTGGCATAGCTAAGGCTCGTGCTTGGAACATTGCCTCTTTAAGATGTTCAATGGCCTCAGTTTCTTTTGGAGTCCAAAAAAATGCATCTTTATTTAGTAATGTTGTTAGAGGTGCTATTTTTCTCCCATAATTCTTAACAAACTTGTGATAATACCCTGCCAACCTGAGAAAGCCTCTAATATGCTTTAGGGTTATGGGGATTTTCCATTTCTTAATGGATTTAATTTTGCTAGGGTCTACCTTAACACCCTAATGAGATACTATATGACCCAAATATTCCACCTCCTATACTCCAAAGAAACATTTGGAGGTTTTTGCATATAATTGTTTCTCCTCCAATAGTTTGAGCACCTTGTTAACACACTAAACATGATCCTTCCAAGACTTACTGTAGATTAGTATATCATCAAAAAATACTAACAAACATTTTCTAAGGAAGGGTTTGAAAATGGAATTCATCAAAACTTGAAATGTGGAAGGTGCATTAGTAAGGCCAAAAGGCATGACCAAAAACTCCTTTTTGAATGTTGTTTTCAAAATGCCTTGAGTCTTCATTCTAATTTAATGATATCTTGAACGAAGATCCAACTTGGTGAAGTAAATTACTCCATGTAACTCATCCAACAATTCATAAATAACATCAATGGGGACTTTATCTATAATAATGACCTTGTTGATGTCCCTATAATTCTAACACATACACCATGATCCATCCTTCTTGCGCAACAATATAGATGGAGTAGAGAAATAACTTTGACTATGTTGAATTATACTGACCTCTAGTATTTCTGCAACCATATGTTCAATTGCACTATTTTGGGCATAGGGATATTTGTAAGGACTGATGTTTGGAGGAACACTTCCTAGAATCAAGTGAATAGCATGATCATGATCATGAATAGGTGGCAGGTCTTTGCGAGTCTCAAATAACTTCCAATGATTGCCCAATGTGTTTTGAAGATTTTGAGAAATAGATGATTTCGATGTTTGAACCTCTAGTGAGAATAATTATGCAATTATGCCCCATTTTTCTTTATTTAGAAGCTTTTTCATGCCATTAGATATGATTATCTTCCCTAGTTTCTGTGTGATACCCCTTAATTCAAATTCCTTTCCTTCCTTTAAAAATTTCAAGAGAGTTCTTGAAAATTAAAAGCTATCATCCCCAAAGATTTTAACCATTGGATTCATAGTACAACATTAGCATCACCCATTGTAATGGAAAGCATTGGACTATTCAATACATTTACCCCCATGGTTGTTAGGATATTCCAACACATAGGAAATAGTTAAGTATAACTTGGTCTAGTGTAGAGTTAGGTAAAGTGTGTTTTTTTACTATGTACATTTGTAACTTACAATTCGACTTTCACGATATGTTCTAGACATGAAGTGATCCAACTGTTCATTCTCTCCTCGGTATTACTGACATTTGATTCGTGGCTTGGCACCCGATTCGTCCATGATCTCTATTTAAAGAGCATGGAGGGTCATTTGTAGGGTAACCACTCATGAAATAAGCTTATGTAATTTTTCATTATTTTATTAATAAATTGCGTGAAGGGGCTGCGTTGGCTCAAGCCATGGACTGTTTCTATCTTTGAGGGTTTTAACCACATCAGGAATACTAGTGTATTTGATCTGTGATCTATTTGTGAGTGGTTTCCTTTGGTGTTCTATCTGAGGAATTTACCCTATAAATTTCTACATGGTATCAAAGCAATTTAAGGGCCGCATCCATTAGTGATCCAAATCTAAAGCCGGTACAACTACAACCGATTGTCGTTTCCTAGGTATACTATTTCTGACTACTTTCGGGCTAAGAGGACTGATCTATTGTGTTAGGAGCATCTATTATAGTGAGGAACCCCTTTCGTTTCAAGAAAAAATCTTTCCGGTAGCCCTAGCTACATCATTTTAAAAATCTGGAGGTATACAGTCTTTATTTGTAGTTCTAGCTATTCATCTCTCTGTTTATTTCGGTTT
Organism: Pinus taeda; assembly: GCA_000404065.3. Taxonomy (NCBI): domain Eukaryota; kingdom Viridiplantae; phylum Streptophyta; class Pinopsida; order Pinales; family Pinaceae; genus Pinus; species Pinus taeda. The sequence goes on along the minus strand of APFE031299804.1, from coordinate 18,624 downwards.
ATTTAGCTCTCTGTTTTTTACCGGATCTATACCTTTAATTTCTGTGTATGCTCTTTGTCCTACGACTTTGTGTGATCTGGGCAAATCAAAAACAAAAAGGAAGGATTTTTCTCATGTGTATGCTCTTTTTTGCTACGCCTTGGTGTGATCTCAGAAAATCAGAAACGCTGAGGAAAATATTTAGTTTCTAGCTAAAGCTAACTTCAAGCTGTAAGGTTTATTTTTTTTTTGTATGTGCATGTTGGGTTTTGTGGTTTTTATTTTGTAGGAAAAAGAGAGCTTTTTCAAGTAAGCACGCACCCCAAAGCTTCAGTGACTAAAAAAAAAAACCCTCCCTCTTTTCCAAAAATTACTAACCTTTTAAATTAACTCACTTGGTCCAAAGTTACTTTATGAGAATAGAGGTCTTGAGTTCAAGTCTTTCCTTTTCTTGAGTTACTTTAAAAAAAAGCACATGTAACTTATGTTTTAAAGTTACTTTATGTAAAAGTGTTCTCACCCATTATAAAAAGTGATTCACTTATAATTCTAAATTCTCTTTATCTTTTATTTAAGTTATAATTTAGTGGGTAGCTCATAAAGTACCATTGTAAAAGTGACTTTCACTTATTTATAAAAGTGAGTCACATAATTTTTTTTTTGTTTAAGAGAATTAATTAGATTAAGTTTGGAAAGGCGGGGGATTTTTTTTAAAATATAACATTATCATTCATTTCCACACATTCACGCACTTCGTCGGCATATTCAACAACTTTTATCCAAAAAGTCATAACTTTTTCATCCGGAAGCCGTTTTCAGAGCCGTTTTTTTTAATAAGCATAATTTTTTGAGATATTTCAATTGGAACACTTAGTTTTAGCGTCTACATATTTAGTTTTTGTTAAAATGGAAAGTCCATGCCAAGTTATTCTTGACAGCACCAACTACTTCCAATGATGGTCCTACATTGTGGATTCACTTAGAATTAAAGGTCTTTACAGAATAGCTTCAGGCCAAGAAACAAACCTCAAGATGAAGATAAGGTAGCCAAATGGGAAAATAGGAAAGATCAAGCATGTGGTTTCATAGGTTTGTCTATTTTTCTAGACCTTAGATTCCATATCACAAAACTTGATACTCCTAATGAAGCAATGAAACAAATCACTAAATTTTTTGAAATTAAAAATGAAATTAGAGCCCATCAACTCAAAAATGAGTTGCTTACATTGGACCCCAATAATTTTTCTTCCATTGAAGATTTTTTGTCCAATTTCAAGACCCTTAGACTTCTCTTGGAAGGTGTTAAGGTTAAGAAAGAAGATGGTAGTCTTATCTATTCCATTCTTACTAAGTTGGGACCAGCCTACTCTATGTTTGTTTCCACCTTTAATTCTACTAGAGAAGCCTTTATTTCTCAAGGAAAAAACTACAAGTTCCCCTCTTTTGATGCCTTTTGTGATTCTTTAATAAGAGAACAAGAAAAGCTCATATATCTTGGTCTTCTTAATCTTGGAAACTCTTCTAAGAAAGCCTTAGCCACCCAACAACAACCAAATTCAAAGAATCCTAAGAAGAAGTATCCTAAAAAGAATGGTCCTAAACCAAACAAGGGTCCTAAGAAATTTAAGTTTCAAAATGAAAAATAATTTCAACAAAATGATAAGGCAAATAAAAAGAAAGGGAAGAAGATTGATAGACATTGTCACTTTTGTAATCGAGATGGCCACTTAGAATCCAAATGCTTCAAGAAGATGGAAGCCTTGGAAGCAGCAATGAAGAAGCATAACATCTATTTGGAACACTCTTCAACTTCGACTTCATCTTCAGGAATAACACTTTCTACATGTGGTTGTCAAGCATCTCGGTCTAGTTATGCACTAAATGTATCTTCTTTTTCTCATTATCATGAGTGGCTCATTGATTCTGGAGCTTCTTAACACATGGCCAAAAAAAAGCCATGTTTTCTTCTTTAAATGATTATAACACCAAACATATATATGTTGGTGCTAATAGATCTCTTAGTGTTGTAGGGACTGGAACTGTTCATCTAGACATGGTAAATTTAATGATGTATTATGTGTTCCAATCTTATCCTGCAACCTTCTATATGTATATCAGAGAACTCATTCAGGTGAAGCTAAAATCGTTGATTTTTCACCTCACAATGTTGTAATTAAGGACCTAAGAGATCCTAGATAGATTTTAGCTACTGGCATTGTTCATGATTCTACAAGGTTGTATAAGTTTAACAACTTCGGGTCATCAAAACTTCCTTCGGTATTTGTTGCACATAATGATGAAGTGAGCAAAATTTGGCATGAGCAATTTGGTCACTTAAACTATCACTCCCTTCAAAATCTATGTAAAGAAAATATGGTGACAGGTCTTCCGATGGTATCTTGTAGAGATGGTTTTTGTTTTGAATGTGTACCCGGAAAACATCATCAAGATAGTTTTGAAAAACGTGCCTCTTGGCATGCCTCAACCCCTTTATAGCTTGTGCATAGTGACTTATGTGATCCACTTCCAGTTGTTTCATTCTCTGGCTACAAGTATTTCTTAACTTCCATTGACGATTTCTCCAGATGCACTTGCGTATACTTCTTAAAACGCAAGAATGAAGTATTTAACATGTTCTTGGCCTTTAAGGCATTTGTTGAAAAACAATATGGACATCAAATTCTTAAGTTAAGATCTGATAATGGCAAAGAATATGTTAACAACAAATTCATCAACTTTTGCACTGAGAATGGAATTCAAATGCAACATACTGTTCCATATACTACACAACAAAATGGTGTATCTGAAAGGGAGAATCACACCTTAAAGGAAATGACTAATTATATGCTTCAATCTAAAGGTCTTAGTCTTAATTTTTGGGCAGAAGAAATTAACTGTACAAATTACATAGTAAATCGCATTCCCACTAAGGCTTTAAAAAATATAACTGTAGAAGAAGCATGGGGCTCAATTAAACCAGATGTAAGCCACTTTCGTGTTTTTGGAAGTGAAGCATGGGCCCATATTCCAGATGAGAAACATAAAGCTTTAGAACCTAAGAGTGAAAAATGTATCTTTTTTGGATATTATGAAGATTTCACAGGATATAGACTTATTCCACTTAAGTCTAAAAATGTTATCATTAGAAGATATGTAAAGTTTGCTGAAAATATATTGGCCTATGAGCCTAGTTCGATGGATGTGCCACCTCTCTTTATCCTTTCTACTTCTGAAAATAGTTCTTCTTCAGATGATGACAACAAGGATGACAATCCTCCCCCACCTTCTCAGGATCCTCCTTCAGCTCCTCAGCTTCCAAAATGGATCCGTGCTACTCGGGATGCAGTAGGTGCTCTTGCAGGTGATCCTACAGATCAACAATGTACACATTCTCAATTTTATAGAGCCTCTTCTTTATTAGCTCAAGCTTCAAAAAATTATGATCCCGACACCTTTGTAGAAGCTTCAAGCCATCCAGATTGGGACACAACCATGAATGAAGAATATCGTTCATTATTAGCAAATGATACATGGGATCTTGTTCCTCTTCCAAAGGGATGAAAACTTGTTAGATGTAAATGAGTTTACAGAACCAAGTATGGACCAAATGGAAAAGTTGATAAATATAAAGCTCCTCTTGTTGCTAAGGGCTTTTCACAAGTTGAAGGTGTTGACTATACTGAAGCCTTCTCCCATGTTGCCAAAATGAACTCTATCCACCTTGTTCTTTCCCTTGCTGCCTCTTTCAAATGGGAAGTCCATTAGATGGATGTTAAATCTGCCTTCTTGCATGGTGACTTGCATGAATAAATCTATATGGAAAAACCTACTAGATTTATACAAACAGACTCTAGTCTTATATGTTGGCTTAAGAAATCCCTTTATGGTCTCAAGCAAGCCCCTTAGGCTTGGTATCCCAAAATGGATAGCTTTCTTTAGATACTGGCTTTTCTAGGTGTCATTTTGGCAATACTGTCTACACCAAGAAAGTGGGAAGTCTCTTATCATACTTGTTCTTTATGTTGATGATCTTATCCTTAGTGGTAGTGATCCAAAACTTATAAACCATGTGAAGTCTAGCCTTAAAAAGAAGTTTGAAATTGCAGACTTAGGACACTTGCATTATTTTCTTGGTCTTCAAGTCTTACAAACCAAGGAAGGTATTTCCCTTTCCCAGTCTAAGCATGCTTGTGATATTCTAAGCCACTTTCACATGGAAGACTATAATCCAGCCCCTTCTCCCTTTCAGTCTAGAGCCAAACTTTCAGTCACTTGTACTTCCCCTACAGTTGATGCTACCTTATACCATCAGCTTGTAGGAAAACATTTGTATCTGACCCATACTCATCCTGACCTTTCCTTTGGTGTTGGCCTTATTGATCGGTTTATGAAAAACCCACATGAAAGTCATTGGAAAGAAACTAAATGAATATTTCATTATGTTTGGGGTACAATTCAGTTTGGGGTTCATTATAGTGTAGAAGCATCTCCTCTATTTGTTGGTTTCACTGATTCCGATTGGGCTGGTGACCCTAATGATCAGAAGTCTACTACAGGTTATGTGTTCACTCTTGGTTCAAGACCTATTACATGGGCTTTCAAGAAACAAAGTTCCATTTCTCTTTAATTAGTAGAAGCAGAGTATCGTGGTGTCATAGAAGCTAGTAAGGAAGCCCCGTGGCTTTGTTAGATCCCGTCGGAGTTTGGCTTTCACCAGCATCAACCAACTACACTTTGGTGTGATAATCAAAGTGCCATTCAACTATGAAAAGATATAGTCCAACATCAATGTAGCAAACACATTGAACTACACATGCACTTCATTAGAAAGCTCATTCATGACCATGTCCTTGAAGTGCAATATTGTTCAACAGATGATCAAGTTGCAGACATCTTTACAAAGGCTCTCACAGAGGCAAAGTTTACTAAACTTTGATTTATGGTTGGAGTTTAGGAAGTTTTCACTAAGGGGGGATAGGCTCTAATGCCTCCTTCCTTCTCCTATTGTGTCATATTTGTATATCCTTCAATCCTATCCCAAGTTGTTCTTAAGGGGGATGTTAGGAAATTTTGACACATAGGAAATAGTTAAGTATAACTTGGTCTAGTGTAGAGTTAGGTAAAGTGTGTTTCTTTATTATGTACATTTGTAACTTATAATCCAATGGTCATGATATGTTCTAGACATGAAGTGATCTGACGGTCCATTCTCTCCTTGGTATTATCAACAATTGATCCATGTCTTAACACCTGATTGGTCCATGATCTCTATTTAAAGAACATGGAGGGTCCTTCGTAGGGGAATTGTTCATGAGAGAAGCTTATGTAAATTTTCATTCTTTTATTAATAAATTGCATGAAGTGGCTACATTGGCTCAAGCCGTGGATTTTTTCTGTCTTTGAGGGTTTTAACCACGTCAACAATATTGGTGTATTTGATCTGTGATCTATTTGTGAGCGGTGTCCTTTGGTGTTCTATCTGAGGAACTTACCTTGTAAATTTATACAATGGTTAGCTTGATATTATGGCACTTTCCAGAGAAATCTATAATTCCTCCATTTGCAACTATCACTTGACACTCTGGTGATGGATATGGAAAGCAATTCAAATCCTTGGCTATCTTACAATGAATAAAATTATGGGTACTACCCAAATTAATAAACACTATTACTTTTTTCTTCTTGATATATCCTTCTATCTTTAGAGTTTGAGGAGTGGTAATTCCTGCAAATGAAGTACAAAATATGGTTGGATTTATTTCTCTTCTTTCTCTGGGATTGGCTCATGATGTATATCCTCCTCTTTTGATGTTTCTTGTTCCTTTTCTTCCTCCTCTTTATAGTTTGAATATAATAAATTATTCTCATCACACTTATGACCTTTAGTGTATTTTATATCACAATTATAACAAATCCCTTTTTCTCTTTCTCCCTCCAATTGTTGTGGTATCAACATTGTAAGTTGGGGAAGGCTAGGAGCAGTAACACTTCCATATTTATATTTGTTAGTGGTAGACTTCCTTGTTGCCATAATTTTTCTTTCAACTTTTCTTGCCACCCTGAATTCCTTCTCCAATGAATGAGGTTCCCAAAGGCGAACCTCACGTTGGATGTTATCCTTTAAATTACCTATGAAGACATCAATCATATGCTCCTATAGAATATCAGTCACCCTGATATTAAATTTTTGGAAGTCCTCAATGTGCTCTGCCATTGAACCCTTTTGTCTAAGATTTATCAATTGGCTAAAGAAGGTGTTGATCTTTGTATCCTCATAATGATTTATCATTTTCTTTTTAAAATTGACCAAGTGGCAATTGGTTTATGAGAAAAAATTCATCGATACCATACAAACTGATTAGGTTCTAAATTTAAATATGTAATGTGTACCTTTTGTGTTTGTTTCACATCACGGAGATCAAAATATTGCTTCATCTATAGTATCCATGTTACCGGATCCTTGCCATCAAAATTCCTCATATCGATCTTTGGAATGTGGTGGGTCTTGAACCCAACATTGGAGTCTCTAAAATCACAATTCATATTTGTTTTTCCCTCATCATGATTTTCATGGGTTACCTTATCACCATCAGGAAACCTTTCTTGCAACAAATTTGTCAACCATTCCAATTTTACATTCATCGCATCCATGTCTACTTTAAAAACTCCCATATTTGCTTTCAAACCATCCCTCAAAACTTCCATGTCCCTTTTTATTTTTACTTCTGAACCATCCATCCTAACATTAATCATCGCTTCCAATTCAATTTTGGTTACTTTTTACGAGAGTGAAATTTGTTGCACTTGGTCTTATAATTTTGATATATCATGTTGCATTTCTTCCTCTTCTTCATGCATCATAATAGAGATTTCTGGTTCCTTACTAGGTGTGTCTATTCTTTTTATTTTCAAGGCATTTTCGAATCAAAAAGGGATATCTATGCTTCACTTAAGCCAAACCTCTGTTGTACTACTAATATGGTGAGAACTTCTTTTGTTTTGCACCAAACAATTTTGGGTACATGACTTATAAGATTGATATACATAGATGTCCTGTATTAGATATCTATTAAAACTTATTGAGAAATAGTTCCAAGCACTAGGTGTTACCAAAAGGTCTTGCAAAAAGAAAGAGTTAAGAAAATGAGAAGGATGAAAGAAATATGTATAGGGAAATTAAAAGTTAGTGACTGCAACGGAAGAGTAAACTAGTAAATTGAAATGGGATGAAGCTCACAATGATGTTATAAAGGGTTTAAACTAAAAATCATACAAAACTAATATAAAATGTAGCTAAACATTAAGTGTGTATATTCTGAATGAAGGACGTTGGAGAAAAGCTATGTAACGACAAGGATTGAAAAATTATATGTTTATACATATACTTAACAGTTTATTTAAGAGAATAATCACACTATATATAGTTGGAAGGTATGAAAAACCTTCATTTTAAATAAATAGATTTGGAATTTGTGGTTGGAATGAAGGAAAACCTAGAATATATAAACAAAATAAAAGAGTATATAGGACACTGTTAAGGTATGCATATATCAACACAAAACATGATTATAAGAGAGGTTGATAAATCTATATTACAGAATTAAAATATATGGTGTATTTATGGAGTCTATTTGGGTATACCCAGGTGTAATGTTCCTAATGGAGAATAACAGTAAATAATAGAGACATGCACTAAGCTACAAAAATAAGAAATTCATACATGCATGCATAATGACCACAAAATATGAGCAGTAAATCTGAGTCGTTATATTAATATCAATGCTAGAAATGAGTACAAATAGACCAGAATGATAGAACCTAGGATTTCTTCTACAAGCATGAAAACCTAGGTGAAATATGTATATCCTTAAGGTTGGAAATGGCTCAAACTAGTAACTTGCACTCCAATTTTTTTTTTTGTTGCTACTAGAGGTGAACTAGTGTTTCTTCCCTCAATACCACTCCAAAATTCTGGAATTTTAACGTGAGTCTCCTCACACCAAACACATAAAAACCAAGAAATGGTTTGGCTTAACTCCAAGCCAAGTTCAAGCCAACAAAGTGGTGGGAATTACCCACTTTACTCATAAAACCCATTGCTGAAGGAATGTCTATTTCTAGAATGAATACTACCTGAAAATTTATGAAATTTTAACCACATAATCCTTTCACAAAACAAAGAAAAACCTAGAAAAATCTTGGGCAGATTCTAGCTGATCCTTAAAGTCTCAGTTGAGTGTGAAAATCCTAGACTACCCAAATCTACATCTAATAGGAAATCACCTCAAAAAATGATCCAAATCTACCTCCAAAAACAACTAAAAAGAACCTCTAGAAATAGATCTAATTCCCAACCAAATTCTAGCTAAATTTCCATCCCCAAACCTCTACGTAGATTCTACCTAACAACCCCAGTGAAGCCGTAGAAAAATAAGAATTCAACCATGTAATATATTATTGTCTTATCCCTGTAAATTCCTTCCAATCTACTCCTCCAACTAAGAGAAAAATTCCTACAAATGCCTAGAGCCTACAAATAAAGAGGGCTACTCCAAATAATCACTATAGTTCTTCTTCTACACCCAGGTAGTGTGAATGGTTGAGGGAAATCTTTGCAACTATCTGCAATGGAAGTCCTAAATTATACTCCCCAAGGCCTCACTAGGGAGACACTCGAAGTTCTCAAACATGAGGGTGAATTTCTCTTGAAACTCTTGATCTAAACAACTTTTATTCTCTTGTGTTGAACAACCTCTAAGAGAGAGTTTGATCTCAAGAAATTAGATGGATAAAAGATCATTAACAAATGAGTCCATCCTCATTTTATAATTTCTCCCCATGCTTCTAGACTCCCTTTTTAATTATTATTTCACTAGTGGGGGCTATTTTCCACTGAGTTTTTCCTCCATTTTAATAAAATAATAATTTTCCACGAATCTCCAATAAAATAATAATTTCCACCTTTCTCCAAAATAATATTTTCCTATTTTTAATATTATCACTAAAATTGAGCAAAATTCCCACACTTGTATAAACTTATATATATATACAAGCACCCAAAGAAAAAAAAAGTATAGTAGAATAACTCAAGTATGAGTGTGCCAATTGCGAGAATAAATGATTGTAAAAAAACTTCCATAGCTGGCATAAATATGTCTTGAGTTTTGTAACTCATAAGACCTATGGAAGACTTAGTAGATTAAGGGAGGTTCTTAACCAAGGCGTTTCCTTGTGGGAAAAACACTAGAAACATGCTACAATTGTAGAATGGTTAAGAATTTTCTAATAACCATTAAGAATGGAGATTGTAGTAGGAATCATTGAAAGTCTTAACATTTTCCACGGTGTCGTAAGAATTTTTCCTAGAATTCTGTAACCTTTACGGAATTGAAAGGAATATTTTCTGCTCCTTCGATTAAGGAGTCACGAAGATTTTTTTTTTAAATATAAGCCTATATTTCTTGAATCATAGAGCATGTGACTGTATGATGGGGAATTTCCTAGAAAAAGTGACAACAAAATACGCCGAGAATTGCAGCATAAAGCATGGCCAATAAGAATTCTAAATAAAAAGATGCATGAAAAGATAGGTAGTTATTGTTTAAAATTATTTTCAAATGATCAAAATATTAGCAAGTTGAAAAGAATATCATAATATTTCATGTTTGTAATAATATTATCCTTAAAAATAGAAAAGCAAATGAAGTAATTGATACTTTTAAGTTGAAAATAACAAGACAACAACTTTTGGGTTACTCCAAGACACTAAATAGATATGGAAGTTCTTATGAATGGTGCTACAAATACTCCCTAAAATATAGGTTTTTCTTGTCAAATTTAGTTAGTATGGAGTAATCAAGACCAAAGATAATCTTGAGAACATGTAAATTTCCTAAGAAGAAATTGCCACAAACCCTAGAAAGGTCAAAGTCACCCTGGATTAACATATACCTGAAGGATGCACTCGGCATCAAACCTTTATGAGGATTGCAAATAATATAGTAAATTCATCGCGACTTTCTTTAATTGACTGATTTTACAACAAATGCACCACATAAAGAAATTTAATTTGATAAGAAAATTATGTTTGAATTAAATTGTTGTTAATTACAACCCACATAAAAAATGATTTAAGTTGTTGTAGCAGGATAAGAAGGAAAAAAACGGGCTAGATTTCTTGAAACTACCTAGTAGAAAATGCAAAATGTTTATGGCTAAATGATTTAGCCATAACTAAGATGGGAAAATATCTTAACCTAATTCTACTAGCTAGATGTGCTTTTTTCAAGAACTCAGGAAATATTTGATAAGATAATGAGTAACAATATATGCTTTTTTCAAATAATGGAATGTTAGATGCATACAATAATGGTTTTGCATGTGCCCTAACATGAATTAGATGATTAATAGTGAATAATGGTAAAAATGTGACCAAGAACAAATGGAAAACCAGTTGGGGGGGGTGTTGATGGGAGATTGGCACACTTGACAATTATGCCTATTAGTGTGCATGTTGTGCCAACTTGGTAAGTGTCATAGGCTACCAATTAATGGTTCTATAGATAAGTATTCTAAAAATATCCAATATGACTTTTTATTATGGGAACATTAGAAGTATTGTTAAATGGTGGATTAAAAATTTATGATGTGAGTACGAGCAAATGAGATTATAGAAGATAATAATTATGTCAAGAAAACTATACTGACATGATGTGTGCTATGAAAAATGACATGCATGGAAGTGAAAAAGGAACTGAATCCATAGCTGTTACACATAAGTAAACAGATATAACCTCTAAACATGACCAATAATCTGTAGTGTAGAGAAGAATGAACACAAGAAAAAAATAAAAACTCCAGGAAGTGAGTTGTGAGGAATTTGAGAGTGAGGTGTGTTAGGAGGAATATGTTTGCATGATTTATTGATGAAAATTCTTTTTTTTCATTGTCTTTCATTGAATTCAAAGCATGAACATGCTGCTTCTTGATTTTTCCTTGTTGTTCTTATGGGGGTTTCTTTGGATTTTGTCTTTTGTGGTTTATTCTCAATGGTTTTTGAATGTCAAGAAGGAAAACGGATTAAAAAACAGAGCTATAGAAAGATAAATGGAAAAAATAAAAGAAAATAAAAGACATAAAATGTTGACCAAACCTTATACAAAAAATAAATTGTGGAAGAAGGGAATAGAATAAATTGGCAAATTAATTAAAATGGATGTGACTGAGTCCACTCAAATAATAAGAAAATGATAAGACAACTATGGAAATGACATATAAATAAAGTTATCCTAAAATTTAAGAATGCATGACTAATGTACAATTAATATTATGGAATCATGAGGGAAGCATGACGATGCTATTGGATATGACAAATAGTAGTTGCAAACAAGGTAAGTATATCATCCGTAAAAATACTATGCTCATTTTATAAAAATGGAATTGGAAAATTATCATAATATGAGGTTTCATAGTAAAACTATTAAATAGATTCCATGTCACTTAGAATATCCACTAGATAATTGTATGATAAAATATTGTTGCTAATTACGAATGTTGATGTGCTTATGTTAATATTTTTGACCCTTGTTGGGTACACAAGTGAGAAAATATATGTGTAGGGACACGCTAAAATTGTATATGAGAATGGAAACATGAGTGATTTTTAATCCAAATTGAGACATATCAAGGATAAAGTGCAATGAAAGAACTTTGGTCCTGAGGAGGCCACTTGGTAGATGGAGGATGAAATGAATGATGCTTTCCTTTTTTGTTCTAGAGAGAAGGGAGTCTTGAAAACATAGAGGACAATGTCCCCTTTTAAGAGGAGGGGAGATATAATACCCATGAACATGTTACTTTATGAGTTTTACACTTAACTATGGCTAGAAAGTTAAAAGACAAATGATATGATATGCTGATGTAAAGAAGAAATTATTTTTCTATGTTAACACTCTTGAAAATGGGATTAAGGGTGTCGTGAGAACTAAATCCTAATGATCAAGATTTTTTTTGAAATTAGTTATGCCCAAGAAGTGGGGTAGGAAAGAAAAGAAAAGAGAAATAATCCTCCTTTTCCAAATATTAAGAGAATTGGGTAGAGATAGGCCACCAAAGAATTTTCATGATTGGAGATAAATGTCATGAAGTGAATCTATATAGGAGAATTGTGGGAGACAAAGACAATTTCTTTTGTAAGTAGGAGTAGTAGGAGAGAAAGACTGGTTTTAACCAAACACATTACCGGGACACTTGTAAGGGTTCAGGAGGTCAATTATGTACATGACCTATGAATTATTTTACTGACAATAAGGAGTGGAGCTCGGGGTGAACCAACTGTAGAAGCTACTTCATGGTTGGGTGGAACATTGAAGCTTTTATCTTATTTTTAGGAATTTCTAGATAATTAAATGGATGTTAAATTTTAATTTTAATGGTTTATTGCTAAAATGAATCTCTATTGAGTAAATCTTTTTATTTTGGTTTGATTGGAATAAATAGATAGGGAATTGATATGTAAATATTATGTTTTCTTATGAATGTTAAATAAACTAAGTAAGTCTGATGAATGTTTATAAGAAAATGGATTCTACAATACATGTTTGTAATAACATGTTACATGAAAGCAAGAATTACCAAACTTGAAGAGGGATATTTCTCACAGAAATCCACCTAGAACATATAACGCCAAGATTTAGAATTGAAAGGCTAGACAAGAAGAATCTTCAGTCCTTATTCGTTATTGAATGAAATGTAGGGAAAATATGCTATCATTAAGGTTCTCTCTCTGTCTCTGTCTCTGTCTCTCTCTCTCTGTCTCTCTGTCTGCTCTCTCTCTCTCTCTTCTCTCTCTCTATAAAGAAACCTCTATATCTATCTATATATATATATATATATATAAGAAACAAGATGGTAAATTAATTAGTCATGCCTAGGATAAAAAGTTGACATATCAAGGGTAGAAACCCATATAATTGGTCCACTAGGAAATCCTAGGAATTTTGATAGTAGGCCCTAAGAGGTCTTGGTCGTTCCTGGGGCAGGAGTCCTTTAGGCCTACAACCTAGTTTTAAACTTGCAGGGAAAATAAGAGAAAGAATAAAATATAACAATGGAAACGATAAAGGAAAAGAAGAGTCATCCATGTAAATTTAACATGAAAGTTTTGGTAAAAATTTCTTTTAGCCATAAGGGTTGATTTCTACAATAAAAAAATAGAAGTCGTAAGTAAACAATTTACAGACACTAAGAAGTAAATTTTGTAACATGAAAGTGTATATAGAAACAAAAGGAAGAGTCTTTGTATACATATTTAAAAATTCATGAATCAAGAGGATGTTTAGTGTTCCATCCTTTAAGACGGGTTTTAAATAATTTTCAAATATAGTCAATTTGTAGGCATAAATTGGCAATTACTGATAAATGGAAAAATTTTAAGCACAAAGTATTATATTCCTTGGAAACAAACAATATCATAGTATTCTCTTGTTCATGCCAACATAGCCCACATATTTTATACAAGAAGAAAATAATAAAGAATAATGGAAAGTAACCCTTTTTATGGTATAAGGAAAATATTGTATTACATACCCAAGTTCATTGTCCAAAAGTATTAAAAATTTACATTTTATAGTGCATTGTCCAAGAAGAACAACTATGGCTAGAAAAGGGGTTCCTTGCAGAGATCCTAACATCCAAGGTTTCCTTGGTAAATAGTTAATTTTAGCATCTTCTACTTGTGAAAGAGTATTAAGTAATTAAGCACCTAGTTAGGCTGTTGCAGAGAAGAAAAACCTAAATATTTTTCTGTTATAACATCCAAAACAAAAAACATTGTAATAACAATATTATTTACAAAGAAAAGGGTAGGAAACCATCATTAAATACCAAAAATGCCCCTTGAAGGAAAAAACGAGTAATGGAAGAAAATGAGCATTTAACATTTAGAGCCTTGAACCTTACCTTGAAGGGAAGGAGTGAAGTTTTGAATCGGGGAAAAATTATTAATTAAGATGAAACTAAAGCAATTGTATTATTATTGTGGAGAAAAAAAAACACTGTAGAAGAAAGTGTAACTAGGTTCGGTATTTACAAATGTAATTTTGATCTTTGTACTTATCAAGAAAAAGAAATATTATTTTGTAAATTATAAGAATGAGTTTCTTTCTCATTCCATAGGTCTATGAAAGTCAGAGAGTCGAAGACATGTGTAAAGAGCTCTTCTTGAGCATATATGAAATATACACAACTCAAGAACATCCCTCCACGACAAAAACAATCCTCTAAGACAAGCACGAATAAGTCTGCCTACAAAATGATGAATAAAACAGTTAAGTTGACCTCAAAATAAATATTAATATAAAGTGTAACTAGGTTCGGTATTTACAAATGTAATTTTGATCTTTGTACTTGTCAAGAAAAAGAAATATTATTTTGTAAATTATAAGAATGAGTTTCTTTCTCATTCCATAGGTCTAGGAAAGTCAAAGAGTCAAATACATGTGTAAAGAGATCTTCTTGAGAATATATGAAATATATACAAGTCTAGAACATCCATCCAAGATAAGAACAATCCTCCAAGACAAGCACAAAGAAGTCTGCCTACAAAATGATGAAGAAAATAGTTAAGTCGGCCTTAAAATAAATATTAATGACAATTCGGCTCAGAAATAGGGACACATCAGTTCACCCTTACATGTCGGCTAAATACATAGAAATAACACCTATAAATATGTGGTTAGAGTCACAAAAAGACAGAACTTCGTATAATTCTTTGCAACTTCAAATATCTCTGGAATTTCACTAATAATTACAATGACAAGTAATGGAACAAGAATCTCGGATGAAGGCTATGTTACAACATTTCGTTTGAGAAGGTATCTACATGTTTTCAAATGGATATTATAGGGGATACACGCTCTCATAGTCTTGTCATAATAAGAAGGTGCAATGATGGCAGTGACAAGGGTGATCTCGATGAAAAGAAGAACACAATTATGTTCTCAATAAATATCTCAATAGTCTCGGTAACAAGGATAATTATAGTCTCAACATAATTATGATGGAAGGATCTCATAGTGAAACACTATCTCAACATGCAGTAAGGAGTAGTCATAATCCTATCACAGTCATGACCTTGTTCTTGATGAAGACACAGTAACAAAGGTTATGATCTGGATGAAGGAACAATTATGATGAGACCGACATGTCATCAGTGGATCTACATACAACTCTCCATACATATGAATATCTTAGTGATGAATACCTTGGTGATGGTGCAACAATGATGATGATATCTACAGTATCAAGGGAGAAGATTGGTGTGCTGGTCTTGGAGTTGCCTATTAAGTCAAGGGTCAAGGTCTTGGTATTCGTCAATTGGAATCTCTATAAGAAGCATTTTTGTGTGGGTTTTCCTCTCCAAGAGGGAGAGGTTTTGGCCCTAGTAGAATGCAAACATCTTGTGTTATTGTCTCTTTGTTTTGGTAGCTATTTGATGAACTAACGAAGACACACTATAATAATAATAAGTGAAGGTTCGAATAAGAAGGAAAATTGAAAAACACCTAACAAAGAGTTATCATGAAAAGAAGAATCATATTAACTACATTTTCCCTAGATTCTTCAACATGATATCGAAGCTAAGGTGTTGAAGTCAAAAGGAAGGGACACAAGGATCCGTCTGCAAGAAGGGCATCAAAGAGAGTTAATTTTTTTGTCAATATGGAAGTATCAAGTCAACAAAAAGAACCTTATCAAGATGTCTACAAAGAAAGATAACTCAAAGAACCTAAAAGTCGAAAAATCATTTCATCTTTGAGAAAGTTAAAAATCCAAGAAATAGTCGTAATCTTCAACAAAAGGAAAACACAGTCTCAGTGCTTACCTCAAGAATGGGTTTCATTACAACCTATGTCATACCACATAAATCTTAACAACTTATAGTCTGATGCAGTTTCAGTGCTTGGTATTGAAGGTCTCAAAGGAAATATTTGTCCATGCTTGAAAGGATGTTATGAAACCAACTCAAGAAAAGATAGAAAAGATATATTAACACCTTAGAATTAAGCCTCTTCGAAGGGGCAACCTCTTTTACATTACATAAATGAAAAATTCTTGGATGATACAAATGAAAAGACCTCCTTTCTATATATAGGAGTCTAAGGGGTCATAACATATCAGAGCCTACATAACATAATAATGTAAGGGCACAATATAATAATAGTGGCTTCTAGGGCACAATAGTAACAATATGGGCACAAGTCGGGCACAACATATTAATAAGGGTACAACTACCAATAGTAATGGGTAATCACTAGTATTATAGGGACCCAACATGCCCCTATCCTTCAAAAAAGTGTTGTCCTCAACGCTTGAGTAGTTCTGGATGCTTCTGTATAAAATTCTCATCCTCCCATGTGGAATCTTCAGCAGATAAGTTCCTCCACTTGATAAGATACTCTGAAATTGATCGATTTCATAGCTATCAAGTTCTTATTTCTGTGACTACTTCTGGTTCCAATATAATTTTTCGTTCCTCATCAAGTTCTGGCAATGTTGTTTGAACTGGTAGCTTATCACCTATAACCTTCTTTAAACATGAAACATGGAAAACTGGGTGCAATCGAGAAGCTGCGGGAAGCTCTAATTTGTATGCCATAGTACCAATCGTTTGCAATACCTTGTACGGACCATAATACTTTGGTGATAATTTATTAGCCTTCTTAGCTTTCTTGAGGGACATTTTCTTATATGGTTGTAGCCTTAAGAATACCCAATCACCTACATCAAAACTTCTTTCATTGCGATGTTGATCTGCCTGTTGTTTCATTCTATTCTGTGCCAGCACGAGGTTATCCTTTAAGAGTTGG